>JAQQAC010011331.1:15329420-15392578 GCA_029783875.1 Phataginus tricuspis
GATAGATAGATAGATAGATAGATAGATAGATAGATAGATAGATAGATGATAGATAGATAGGAAGGAAGAGAAAGAAAGAAAGGTAAGGAGGAAAAGAAAGAGGTATGGGGGAAGAGAAAGGGAGGGGAAGGAGAAGGAAAGAGAAAGTTTGGTGAGGTATAGGATATATATCATCTCAAAGTACCTTAAATAGCTATGAATTACAAAGGGAAAAAGAATTACTTTGTACTGGGAAAAACTGTTGGATACCATCTCGGTGAACTGATTAAAGTTAATATATAATCAATAATGAGACTAATCAGAATTATGTGCCACCTGATAAGATTCAATGAGAAGAACACACCCTCATCTCTATGATATTCTTACCAAAACCATATAACCTGAATCAAATCTTAAGGGAACATCAGATTAATTCAAACTGAGCTACCGTCGACAAAGTACCTTGTCTGAATCTTCAAAAGCAGCATGACCGAGGGATTAAAGATGGCAGCGTGAGAGGTGAGACACAGGGATCCTCCTAAAACCGCATATAATATGAAAATATAATTAATACAACTAATCCTGAAAGAGCAACCGGAAAGAGGACTGCGCCAGACTGCATACACCTGGAGAAAAGAGCAGACTTCACAGAACAGGGTAACGTACCAAAGCTGTGGCCCGGCAGGACCCAAGACCTTCCCCCACCCCAGCTCACTGGCGGGAGGAAGAGGAATGGAGCAGGGAGGGAGTGGAGGCCTGGGACTGCTGAATAGCTAACTCTGGAGATCTGCTCTGGAAGCACAAACCTACATTTCATGGTGCTTGCATGATACTCTAGTGGTTATGGGGTTGGAAAGCTAAGACAGGCAGAATTCCTGGAGAGACTGAGATTCCAGTTGCTTGTGGAAAGCACGGATCCATATCTGGCTGCTCTGGAACAAAAGAAAGGTGGGCAGTCTGAGAGACTTCCTAACAAGGAAGCCCTTAGCAAGAGGGCTGCTAAAGGGGCAAGGATTGCATAGAGCTTACTGCTCAGGAGAGAGGACAGGTAGACAAATTTTTTCGGGTGCACTTTGCCCAGCAGGTTGGGACCTTTGCCATATAGACTCTCATATTTAAGAAGGAAAAAGAAAACTTCCTCCCTAGATAATCTTCTGGTGCTCCAGCTCCCTGGCTGGCTACACAACTCCAAGGACCACCTCTGTGATACACAGCCAACTAAGCCTTTCTCCAGACCAGCCCCACCTGGCTCGCAAACTGGCAAACCCTACCCTGGGGTTAGGCCAGTCAGAGGGAAGATCTGTCTACAGCAATTACAAACGCAAAGCATAGAAGCTTATAACTGTGTGCTCAGCCCACTGGTTCAGACAGTGGAGACAGGCATAGCAGCCAGGAAGCAGGAAACAGCTCCTCCCTTCCACCAGGCACCAATACCACTCCCTAGGACCCCCGACATTGCTTCAGGGGCTGAGCAGCTCCAGAGAGTAGAGCTTCTGGGCACTAGAGGGCGCCATATACAATATGAAATGCAAAGGAACCTGGTTCAGAGTAAAATTATTAATACAACTCCTGAGAAAGATTTAAATGATATTGACCTCATGACTCTTCCTGAAAGGGAGTTCAAAATAAAAATCATTAACCTACTCATGAAGGTACAGAAAGATATTCAAGAACTCAGGAATGAATTCCAGTCAGAGATCCAATCAATGAAGAGCACAATGGAGGGTATTAAAAGCAGATTGGATATAGTGGAGGAGATGATAAATGAAATAGAAACTAGAGAAGAGGAAAACAAATAGGCTGAGGCACAAAAAGAAAAAAGGATCTCTAAGAATGAAAGAATATTGAGAGAACTGTGTGACCAATCAAACGGAACAATATTCACATTATAGGGACACAGAAGAAGAAGGAGAGAAAAAGGGATAGAAAGTGTCTTTGAGGAGGTAATTGCTGAAAACTTCCCTGATCTTGGAAAGGAGATAGTCTCTCAGGCCATGGAGGTGGCAGATCTCCCAACACAAGAGACACAAGAAAGACAACACCAAGACATATAGTAATTAAAATGGCAAAGATCAAGGATAAGGACCGACTAGTAAAAGCAGCCAGAGAGAGAAATAAGATCACATACAAAGGAAAGCCCATCAGGCTATCATCAGACTTCTCAGCAGAAACCTTACAGGCCAGAAGGGAGTGGCATGATGTATTTAATGCAATGAAGCAGAAGGGCCTTGAACCACGATTACTTTATCTGGCAAGATTATCATTTAAATTTTAAGTAGGGATTAAACAATTCCCAGATAAGCAAAAGGTGAGAGAATTTACTTCCCACAAGCCATCTGTACAGTATATTTTGGAGGAACTGCTATAGATGGAAGTGTTCCTAAGGTTTAATATGTGTCACCAGAGGTAATAAAACCACATTAAAGAAAGTAGAACATCTAATTACTAAGCAAATGCAAAATTAAATTAACTATCCTCAAAGTCAATCAAGGGATAGACAAAGAGTACAAAAATATGATACCTAATATATAAAGAATGGAGGAGGAAGAAAAAAAAAAGAACCTTTAGATTGTGTCTGTAATAGCATATTAAGTGAGTTAAGTTAGACTCTTAGATAGTAAGGAAGTTAACCTTGAAATTTTGGTAACCACGAATCTAAAGTCTGCAGTGGCAATAAGTACATACCTATCGATAATCACTCTAAATGTAAATGGACTGAATGCACCAATCAAAAGACATATAGAGTCACTGAATAGATAAAAAAAGAAGACCCATCTATGTGCTACCTACAAGAGACTCACTTTAAACCCAAAGACATACACAGACTAAAAGTGAATGGATGGAAAAAGATATTTCATGCAACTAATAGGGAAAAAAAGCAGGAGTTACAGTACTTGTACCAGAAAAAATAGACTTCAAAAAAAATAAATTCACAAGAGACAAAGAAGGACATTATATAATGATACAAGGGTCAATCCAAAAAGAAGATATAATCATTATAAATATCTATCCACCCAACACAGGAGCACCTACATATGTGAAACAAATACTAACAATTAAAAGGAGAAATAGAATGCAATGCATTCATTCTAGGAGACTTCAACACACCACTCACTCTGAAGGACAGATCAACCAGACAGAAAATAAGTAAGGAGACAGATAGTAACAACACAATAGAACAGATGGACCTAACAGACATCTACAGAACTCTACACCCAAAAGCATCAGAATACACATTCTTCTCAAGTGCACATGGAACATTTTCAAGAATAGATCATATACTAGGCCACAAAAAGACCCTCAATAAATCCAAAAAGATTGAAATTGTACCAACCAGTTTCTCAGACCACAAAGGTATGAAACTAGAAATAAATTACGCAAATAAAATGAAAAATCCCACAAACACATGGAGGCTTCACAACATGCTCCTAAATAACCAATGGATCAATGACCAAATAAAAACAGAGATCAAGCAATATATGGAGACAAATCACAACGATAATTCAATGCCGCAAAATCTGTGGGATGCAGTGAAGGCTGTGCTAAGAGGAAAGTATATTGCAATTCAGGCCTAACTCAGGAAAGAAGAACAATCCCATATGAGCAGTCTAAACTCACAACGAATGAAACTAGAAAAAGAACAAATGAGGCCCAAAGTCAGTAGAAGGAGGGCCATAATAAAGATTAGAGCATAAATAAATAAAATTGAGAAGAATAAACCAATAGAAAGAATCAATGAAAGCAAGAGCTGGTTCTTTGAGAAAATAAACAAAATAGATAACCCCTAGCCAGACTTATCAAGAAAAAAAGAGAGTCTACTCACATAAACAGAATCAGAAATGAGAAAGGAAAAATCACTACGGATACCACAGAAATACAAAGAATTATTAGAGAATACAATGAAAAATTATTGGTTAACAAACTGGATAATCTAGAGGAAATGGACAATTTTCTAGAAAAATACAACCTTCCAAGGCTGACACAGAAAGAAACAAAGTCTGAACAGACCAATTACCAGCAACGAAACTGAACTGGTAATCAAAAACCTACCTAAGAACAAAACCCGTGGACCAGATGGCTTTACCACTGAATTTTATCAAACATTTAGTGAAGACCTAATACCCATCCTCAAAGTTTTCCAAAGAGTAGAAGAAGAGGAAATACTTCCAAACTCATTCTATGAGGCCAGCACCACTTCAATACCAAAACCAGGAAAGACACCACAAAAAAAGAAAATTACAGACCAATATCCCTGATGAACATAGATGCAAAAAATAATCAACAAAATATTACCAAACCGAATTCAAAAATACATCAAAAAGATCATCCATCATGATGAAGTAGGATTTATTCCAGGGATGCAAGGATGGTACAATAAAAATTCATCAATATCATCCACACATCAACAAAACGGACAAAAAACACATGATCCTCTCCATAGATGCCGAAAAAACATTTGACAAAATTCAACATCCATTCATGATAAAAACTCTCAACAAAATGGGTATAGAGGGCAAGTACCTCAACCTAATAAGGCCATATATGACAAACCCACAGCCAACATTATACTTAACAGTGAGAAGCTGAAAGCTTTTCCTTTAAGATCGGGAACAAGACAAGGATGCCCACTCTCCCCACTTCTTTTTAACATAGTATTGGTGGTCCTGGCCACGGCAATCAGACAACACAAAGAAATAAAGCATCCAGATTGGCAATGAAGAAGTTAAACTGTCCCTGTTGCAGATGACATGATATTGTACATAAAAAACCCTAAAGAATCCACTCCAAAACTATTAGATCTAATATCTGAATTCAGCGAAGTTGCCGGATACAAAATTAATACTCAGAAATCTGTTGCATTCCTATACACTAACAATGAACTAACAGAGAGAGAAATCAGGAAAACAATTCCATTCACAGTTGCATCAAAAAGAATAAAATACCTAGGAATAAACCTAATGAAGAAAGTGAAAGACATATACTCTGAAAACCACAAGGCAGTCATGAGATAAATTAAAGAAGGTACCACTAAATGGAAACACATCCCATGCTCATGGATAGGAAGAATTAATATTGTCAAAATGGCCATCCTGCCTAAAGCAATCTACAGATTCAATGCAATTCCTATCAAAATACCAAAAGCATTCTTCAACGAACTAGCGAAAATCATTCTAAAATTCATATGGAACCAAAAAAGACCCCAAATAACCAAAACAATCCTGAAAAGGAAGAATAAAGCTGGGGGGATTATGCTCCCCAACTTCAAGCTCTACTACAAAGCCACAGTAATCAAGACAATTTGGTACTTGCACAAGAACAGAACCATAGAACAATGGAACAGACTAGAGAGCCCTGATATAAACCAAACTATATATAGTCAATTAATATATGATAAAGGAGCCATGGACATACAATGGGGAAATGACAGCCTCTTCAACAGCTGGTGTTGGCAAAACTGGACAGCTACATGCAAGAGAATGAAACTGGATTATTGTTTAACCCCATACACAAAAGTAAACTCGAAATGGAACAGGGACCTGAATGTAAGTCATGAAACCATAAAACTCTTCAAAGACAACATAGGCAAAAAACTCCTGAATATAAGCATGAGCAACTTCTTCCTGAATGCATCTCCTCGAGCAGGAGAAGCAAAAGCAAAAATGAAATCATGGGACTACATCAAACTAAAAAGTTTCTGTATGGCAAAGGACACTGTCTACAGAAGAAAAAGGCATCCTACAGTCATGGGAGCATATATTTGTAAATGACATATCAGACAAGGGGTTAATATCCAAAATATATAAAGAACTTACATGCCTCAACACCCAAAAAACAAATAACCCAATTAAAAAATGGGCAGAGGATATGAAGAGACAATTCTCCAAAGAAGGAATTCAGATGGCCACCAGACACATGGAAAGATGCTCCACATCACTAATCATTAGGGAAATGCAAATTAAAACCGCAATGAGATATCACCTCACACCAGTAAGGATGGCCACCATCCAAAAGACTGAGAACAACAAATGCTGGTGAGGATGCAGAGAAAGGAGAACCCTCCTACACTGCTGGTAGGAATGTAAGCTAGTTCAACCGTTGTGGAAAGCAATATGGAGGTTCCTCAAAAAACTAAAAATAGAAAGAACATTTGACCAGGGAATCCAACCCCTTGGAATCTACCCAAAGAATACAGCTTCTCAGATACAAAAAGACATATGCACCCCTATGTTTATCGCAGCACTATTTACAGTAGCCAAGATATGGAAGCAACCTAAGTGTCCATCAGTAGATGAATGGATAAAGAAGAGGCGGTACATATACACAATGGAATACTATTCAGCCATAAGAAGGAAACAAATCCTGCCATTTGCAACAACATGGATGGAGCTGGAGGATATTATGCTCAGTGAAATAAGCCAGGCAGAGAAAGACAAGTGCCAAATGATTTCCCTCATTTGTGGAGTATAACAACAAAGCAAAACTGAAGGAACAAAATAGCAGCGGACCCAGAGACTCCAAGAAGGATCTAGTGGTTACCAAAGGGGAGGGGCATGGGAGGGTTGGAGAAGGGGATTGAGGGTTGTTGTGTTTTGTACACATGGTGTGGGGGATCACGGGGAAAACAGTGTAGCACGGAGAAGGCAAGTGGTGAATCTGTGGCATCTTCCTACACTGATGGACAGTGACTGCATTGGGGTATGGGTGGGGACTTGATAATATGGGTAAATGTAGTAACCACATTGTGTTTTCATGTGAAACCTTCATAACAGTGTACATCAATAATACCTTAATAAAAAAAAAGAAATAACATGAAAAAAAAGCAGCATGTCTGCCAAAAGCAAGCAAAGGAGAAGGAACTGTTCCATTTTGAAGGAGAACTAAAGAACCACACAGCCAAAAGCAACGTGTAATCCTGACCTGGGTCCTTTTACTATAAAGATATTATTGAGACAATAGGCGAAACTTGAATAGAGTGTGAGGACAAGGTGGTAGTAATGTGTCAATATTAATTTCCTTATTTTGATGGTTCATATTGTGGTTATGTAGGAGAATGTATTTATTTGTAGGAAATTCAGCCTAAAATATCAAGGATGGTAAGGGTATCATATCATCAATTTTCTCTCAAGTGGTAGAGGAAAAGTTCTTTCTATTCAAGTTGCAATATTTGAAAGTTTGATGCTTTTTCAAACTAAAAAAAAAATACAAACAACTTTTGTACATGGTGGAAAGTGGTGCACGTTTTAATGATTCTTGATACAAATTGCTAAGTTGCTTTCCAAAAGGCTTGTGCTTCCTCCTATAACTGTGCAGTTCCATTTCTTCCTATTAAATTTTTGTCAGGTAAGCCAGGCACATTCAAAGACCTTATTTTCAGCCCTACCTGTCACACTTTATAATAGAAGTGCTGATTTTCATGAACTCACTTATTATCTCAATGTGGGAGTAATCACTCATTGTATCATTAGCTGATAATGACTAGATGAGTTGATTGAGCTATAAATGACTATGGTTAGAGATTGCAGCTCAGCTGATTAGATAAATATGCCACATATTTCATTTTGATCATATCAATTTCACTATCGTTTGACTGAAATGTCTTCCTTCAACCTAAAGTTCTCATTAACGCATGGTAATTTTTCTGAAATATGACTGTACGCATGACTTCTATCAGACAAAATGAATAGTTACAGAAAAGGAAGGTTATTTAACATTTTAGCAACTGCCTACCTATATGATTTTATGCAACTCTTGAAATCCGAAGATCCTTTGTTAGAAAGTGAGTAAGATCTTTATTAAACTCAAAGAAGTACACACATGTGGTAGGGCAGAGAACAGTGCTTCTTTAATTGAATATGTTGTCTAGTTAAAGAATTTTAGTAAAGAGATTGGGGGGTTTCCCCCAAAGAATTTTTCCCCTAAAGAATGGCTTCTTTGGCACCTGCTGTCAGGCTTTATTTAGTCTTTGTAGCCAAGTACTTCACAAACTTGAAAGTGCAGATCTGTTCAGTAGGTCTGGCATGGGGCCTGAGAGTCTGTATTTCCAAGAGGATCCAAGGGATTACCAATGCTGGTTGTGCACCAGCCCCACTCACAGTGAAAACAAGGGGCTAGTAAACAGCCACTTATGTTTTTTCATCAAGAATGGACCTTGGAGGTTGCACGTGAAGAGAGTCTTGACACAGTGGTGAATCTGCTCTCCCTGGAAGCCTGGCTCACCCACCTGCTCTAGAGCTGAATTAATCCAATGGCCAGCCGAGTGGACCATGACAAACAGCCACAGTGAGCAACTTTATTGGGCCAAGATTGTGTACTTTAGAAAATAGACAACTCTGAATAGGCCGATTAACATTATGGAGATTAAATCCGTAATCACAAAACTCCCCCAAAAACAAAAGTCCAGGACCACACAGTTTCACTGGTGAATTCTACCAAACAAAGAAAATTTAATATACCCATCCTTCTCAAATTTTTCCTAAAAATTGAAGAGGTAGTAATGTTCCCAAACACATTTTATGAGGCCAACGTTACCCTGATACAAAACCAGACAGGGACACCAGAAAACAAACAAATAAACAAACAAACAAAAATTGCAAGCTAATATCCTTGATGAACATAGATGCAGAAGTCCTCAACAAAATATTATCAAACCCAATTCAACAATACATTAAGAGGATCATACACCGTGATCAAGTGGAATTTATTCTAGGACTGCAAAGATGGTTCAACATCTATAAATCAATCAATGTAATATACCACATTAACAAAATGAAGGGTAAAAATCATGTGATCATCTCAATAGATGAAGAAAAAGCATTTGACAAAATTCAATACCCATTTATGATTTTATGATAAAAACTCTCAACAAAGTGGGTATAGAAGGAATATTATAACATAATTTTATTATATACCTCAATGTAATAAAAGCCATCTATGACACACTGAAAGCTAACATCATACTCAGTAAGATCAAAAACAAGACAAGGATGCCCACTCCTGCCATTTTTATTCAACATAATATTGGAGGTCCTAGTCAGGGAAACTAGGCAGGAAAAAGAAATAAAAGGCATCTAAACTGGAAAGGAAGTAAAAGCATCGCTATTTGAAGGTGACATGATATTTCATATAGAAATGCCTAGACTCCACCCAAAACTGTGAGACCTAATAAATGAATTCCTAACAGTAAAGTTGTAGGGTACAACATCAGTATACAAAATTCCTGGAAGAAAACACAGGCAGTAAGCTCCCTGACATCGGTTTTGGTGATATTTTTTTGTACCTGACTCTACAGGCAAAGGCAACAAAAATAAACAAGTGAGACTAAGAAGCTTCTGCACAGAGAAGGAAAAAAATCAACAACAAAAAAGGCAACCTACTGAATGAGAAAAGATACTTACAAATCATGTCTCTGTAAAGGGGTTGATATCCTAAATACATATACAACGGGTTTTAAAATGGGCAGAGGGTCTGAACAAACATTTTCCCAAAGAAGATGTACAGATGGCCAACAAGTATTTGTAAAGATGCTCCACATCACTGATCATCAGGGACATGCAGATCAAAACTACAGTATCACCTTCCCCCAGTCAGAATAGCTTTTATTAAAAGGACAAGAAATAAATATTAGCAAGGATGTGGAAAAAGGGAACCCTTGTGCATAATTGGTGGGAATGTAAATTAGTGTAGCCACCATGGAGAGCAGTATAGAGGTACCTCAAAAAATTAAAGCTAGAAGTACCAGGTGATCCAGCAACACCACTTCTGGGTATTTATCTGAAGAAAATGAAAACACTAATTCAAAAATATATATGCAGCCTAGGTTTATCACAGCATTATTTACAAGAGTCAAATGACAGTTTACAAGGTGGAAACAACCTAAGTGTCCAGTAATGATTGAATGGATAGACAATGTGATTGTATATGTATTGGGAGACAGAGGGAAAGAGAAAGGAAGAATACTACTCAGCCATCAAAAAGAATGAAACCCTATCATTTGCAGCAATGTGGATGGGCCTAGAGGGCACTATGCTAAGTGAAATAAGCCAGAGAAAGACAAATATCATATGATTTCATTTATACGTGGAATCCAAAAAAAAAACAAGTAAACTCACAGATCCAGAGAACCGATTGGTAGTTGCCAGAAAGGAGGGAGACTAAGGGGGGGCAAAATGAGTGAAGGGGATCAAGAGGTACAAACTTCTAGTTACAAATAAGTAAGTCATGTGGACATGATATACAGCACGGTAACTATAGTCAGTAATATTGTATCGCACATTTGAAAGATACTAAGAAAGTAAACCTTAGAAGTTCCCATAATAAGAAAAAATACCTTTTTTTTCTTGTAATTTTGTGTGGTGACAGATGGTAACTAATTGTGGTGATCATTTCACAATGTATACAAATATTGAATCATTATGTTGTACACATGAAACCAATATAATGTATGTCAATTATACTTCAGTTTTTTTTTAAGACAGAACTGACTTTCTTGTCCATGTAGTACTATGGTCTTTAATGGACTATGGCCCATATCTCTTTATTTTTCCCCTGAAACTCCTTATATAAGCTGGGGTAAACAAGTTATTATCATTCCTTGGAAAGAGAAGAGAAAGGGAAGAAGAGGACGCACGGGGTCTCATGAGGTGTCTTAGAAAACTCCAGGTAAATGGGAATCTTGTTTGGTCTGGTGAGCAGCAAACTGACCCCACGTTTATGTCAACTTTATTCAGTCATTTTCTCTATGTGAGATAAGGAAAGGGGCTCCTTTATAAGTAGCTGAGTGTTACTGAGACTTTTCCATGAGTATCTTGGATTCAGAATGTTTAGGGATGATGTTTGCTCTGTGGTAAACAGGTATGTTAACATTTCAAAAGCATAAGCCAGCAATTTCTACTTCAAGTGGTCTCTTAACTTTGAGAAACTGGGTAAAACCATCCTACTGTACTGATCTGGAAATGGGGGCTCTAAGAGGTTAAGTAAACTTACCCAAGGTCACATATCTAGTAAGCAGTAAAGGTGGGATTTGAATTCTACCTGTATGATTTCAAAGGTCAATGGACATTTAGTGTGCCAGGCTTCTTCTCTAAGAATATTTGTGCTTAAAAAGTATTTTAAGTTTAAATCAGTGGAAAATTGGTGACATGCTAGGATTTGGTTGCCTGATCAAGATTATGCATCTCTTAAGGGACAGAGAAAAAAATTTGAATCCAGGTCTAGTTAGCTGCATTTGAATCCAGGTCTAGTGAAATTTGCATTTCACCCACTTCCTCTAATGATACAGAGTTATGCTGCTAAAAGCAGTAACATGAATATCACATCCTATTTGTATGGCACTTGCAAGTTCTCAGACTTGTCATTTGGGTCCTGAGAGATGAGTGGAGCAAGTTTTCCAGACAGCTCACAAGTTAGGAAACCAAGCTTGTCAGAGTTAAACCAACAGGTTCATGATCAAGAATTGGTGACCCTAAAATCTAGGTCTTGGGCACCAAATTCCATAAGTCCACAGCCTTCACTGATATCAAAATTTCAATGTGTTTCTGGAGCTTTTTTAAATGGATATATCCCCAGCTGTGACAGAGGTTTATCTCTATTTTAAAACACATATTTAGAAGCTAGCCAAGGCTGTGATCTGCTCTTAGATTTCTAAAATAATGGCAGCTGTCTTAACAGGAATTTACTGAGTACCTACAATGTATAAAAATTAATATGATGTGGGCCCTGCCTTCAAGTTGCTTAGAATCTAGCCTACATGCAAAGACACAGACGTAATTGGACAAGATGGAGAA
This sequence comes from Phataginus tricuspis, assembly GCA_029783875.1. Classification (NCBI taxonomy): domain Eukaryota; kingdom Metazoa; phylum Chordata; class Mammalia; order Pholidota; family Manidae; genus Phataginus; species Phataginus tricuspis. The sequence continues at coordinate 15,341,183 of JAQQAC010011331.1, forward strand.
TTCGTTTGAGTCTATATGTAGAGAAGTAAGTACAAACTGAGGCAGGAATATGAGTAGAAATATAAACACCCTTCTGGGAGGAGGAGAGGAACTTTGTACTTTGCAGGTGAATTTTCCAAAAAGGGCAACGATCATTGTTTTGATGCAGAGCGATTTGGATCTTCATTTCTCCTCTCTGTGTCCAAGAGTCTAAGAATGCCCATCAGAAATCCTTTGGAATTTTATCCTTGATAGACATTCACTACTAGCCCTATTTGGAGTCATCTGCATTAACTGTTGGGCTGCTATACTCCAGTTGTATTAAAAAGACAAACAAAAAGAACACCTCTTCCCAAAACATGCGGAATTCTCATCCTATTCCATACCTTTGCATGTACTTTTCCCAAGGGACCTTTGCCTTTGCTTCTTTACCTGGGCCACTCTTATTCATCCTTCAGATCTCAGCTTAGCCTTGTGCATACTGGGGAATGTTTCTAATTCTCCAAGTCTGGAGTAAAGCATAGAGTGGTCTATATGGGTCAGGTTGTGCTACAGCAACAGACATCCTCCAAATCTCAGTGGCTTAAAAAAAAAATAAAGGTTTACTTCTGACGCACACAGTATGTCCACTGCAGATTCACTGGGGGCTCTGAGCCCAGTGGGGCCTCCATCATTGGGAGCACTGCCAGTCATCATGAAGGAAAAAGGCTTTTCCACCCGGATTTGGCTCGTGTTGCTTCCACTCCTATTTCATTAGCCAGAATAAGTCATGCCTAAATTTAAAGAGGTGAAGAAGTACAATTGTACTTGGTGCCAAAAAAGGAGAAGACCCAGAATCTCAGTGAATTTCACTACCAGCACAGAGCCCTTCCTGCTTGCTCCCAGGAACTCAGTACTTAGCACAATGCCAGTACTTACTACACTGCATTGCAATGACCTGCTTAGAGCCAGTATGCCCTCCCTGGGCTCAAGCTTCTTAAGGACAGGTGCTCAACCTTACTTTTATATCCAATACCTGCCACAGTGTATGGCAAATACACACATTCAGTGAAAAGACTTGAATAAAGAAGACAATGTCCTCTTTTTAAAAAATGCAAGCCTGTATCTTTAAATTTTTAATTTCAAAAAAATTCCAAATCAAAATGCTATTTATGTCTTATGTTCCTTAGGAAAGATATACATATAGCCTTGAGCTACGATTCCAACTTTGCTTTTGAATGCAAATATTTTAACAAGTATAACACACAGAAGCTTGAACTATCAATTATTCCTAGCAGCTTTCGTAAAATATCTTGTTTATCCCAGAGATCATAAATTAGACTGAAGGAAAAAAGACCTCTATCTTTAAAAATACATCTCTGAAATGTATTTGTCTTCAACTTGTCTTAAAGACAAGTCAGAAGTTAGAGCTGCTTAATATTTAAGAAAGAAAAATAATATTTACTTAGTTTTCTTAGTTATGAGTGGATTTTGATGACTAAACATGACAAGTAAATGCAAAAAGATAAATTATCATTAAACGTCTATGTTCATAATTAGGTATTAATTTTCCTATATAGTTTAGGGCTTTGAAAGAGATCAGTTCAATTTCTACCCAAACGAACTGGTTTAGGAAATAACCTATTAATGTGTTGTTGAATTCAGCCAGAATGGTAAATTCTTTAAAACATCCAGCTACTAACAAGTAGCTTAAATAAATTAACTGGCACATTCCCAGTAAGCCAGCATGTATTAAAATAATTACAAGGTGCTTTTGGAGAAAACAGAATGTATAAAATTGTAATAAAAACTGCAGGCCACTGAAACGCCACATTTCCTTACCTACAATTTTGTTTTCAGAGGAATCATGCATTTTTAAGCAAGTATTGGATTTAGCAATTACTAGATTTAGCATAAAGAATATGCTTACCAATTTTTGCTTCTGTAATTTTGAAAGTGTTTTTTATCAGATTGGCCCTAAGGAAAACCTATAGGATGTTTTATGTTTGTGTGGTATCTTTATAACTATAACATTTTAATTTTGATTATTACACTTCTAGATTAATCTCAGATACTTTTAGCCCCGTAGGCTGCATTTCAGTTCCCTTCTTTTCAAGCCACTCTCCAATAGTTACATTTTAGTAGGGATATCTTTGTGATTCTGCCCCACAACTGGCATTGAGTAAGCTCTCTCCTGATCTGGGCGAGGAAATTCATCTTCTCCAGCAAGGGCTTCTACCCATGGAATTTTTCTCCTTTTCCTGATGACAAAAACCCAACTTGATAACTTACAGAATCTATCTGGATGTCTACGTAAGAGAAATTTGAGTTCCAATGTATCTGTGTTTGTTTTTAGGGTTCTATCACCTTGATTTTACATTTTAAAATAACTGTGGGACTTGTTTGATGATATTAGAAAGTAAAACCATTACCAAATTGGGAATTATTCTTTAAGACCTCTGAAGTTTGAAATAGGTAATATTAACTCTCCCTGAAAATCTATAGCATGGTTTGAATTAGGGAAATAGTGAGATTGACATTATCTTGCTATTGGTTTCCTATTATTCAATCTCTTAACATATATTTACTGAGCACCTACTACATGCCAGGCCCTGTGACTGTAGTTAGTATTAAAATGGTAAGCAAAAACTAAGCCTCAAATATGAGGAAGAAATACATTAATTGAATAATCAAGGAAGGCATAGTAACAAACCAAGGTAAGCACTTTGAAGGGTGGTAACCATTCTTTGCATGTGGATAACACCAAAGGAACTCGATTTAAAGTGGGAGAGAGGTGGGGGTCAAGGGAGCCTTGCCTGGGAAGATATCCCTTGATCTGAGATCCGATAGATGACCAGGTACTGGTGGGTAGAATGAATAGAGTTAAAACGCATTCAACAAGTTTCGGTTAGGGACAAAGTGTAAGATAAAGCCAGAAAGGTTGGCAGGGCCCAGACACACAGGACCTTGTAAAAGGTGCTAATGGTTTTTGGTTGTCACCACAAGGAGAGCCACTGACACAGGTTTTGAACAAGCAATAAACATGACCAGATTCATGTTGTGAAAAAATTGCTCTAAATTCATTGTGGAGATTAATAAGGAACCAGAGAGGTACTGGGAGAAGAGTGGGACATCCGGACAAGAGGCGGTGGTGGCTCAGATTTAGGGTAACTGCAGTGGCACAGTGAAAAGTGGACAAATATGAAAGACACTAGGTAGAAGTGAGAAGACTTTGTGATGGGTGTCATAGAGGAGGAGGAAGAGAGGAGGGTGGAGGACAAGTCTGAGGTCTCTAGCTCGAACAACATTGTGGATGCTGGCACCGCTCACCCAGTTAGAAAACAAGAGAGAACCCGGTTTGAGTCTGGCTGTTGGAAAGGCCGAATTTGGGGTGCCCTTGGGATCAAGTGGAGGTGTTGAGTCGGTGTCTCTGTAGGTCTGGAGCTCAGAGGAGAGGTCGGGGCTGGAGATTTAAATGTTCATGTCACTGGTAATTAAAACAATTGTGATGTGTGGAGTGAGATAAGGAGAAAAGAACAGACCTAGGAGGGGGCAGGAAGAACATACCGTGTGACCATCACAGAGGCAAGTAAGCCTGCGTTGGAGACTGCACATAAATGGGATAGCTAGAGCTAAGAGGAAAAACACCACCGTGTGGCATCTCAGAATTAGGGGCAAAAGTGTTTTGAAAGGAAGAGAATGATCAATCGTGTCCATTTCTGCTGAGAGAGCAAGAGAACTGAGGCTGAGACATGCATGTTGGATTTGACACCAGAGCCAGTGATGGCAGAGGTCTGAGTGTGTGTGAGTATCAGTGGGAAGCAGCTGCCTGGGAGGAAGGGGCCACACACGCCCCAGAGACAGGCGGTGACTTTCATTCTGTCTCTCCAGCATCATCCCAGTGGCCTGCTTGGTGTTCCTCCGCACCCTGTAAGACAATGCAGAGCGTCTCCCTGAGCAGCATTTTATCTCGAATAAAATGGGAATAGAGATACTGCTACATCAAACACGGTTGTTAGGAAGATTAAAATGACGTAACAGGTGAACACGGGCTCTAAACTGTAAAATGGAATTCAAAGGTTAGCCATGATCACTTCTCCTCAATCTCTGGTTCAGCCAAGGTTTCTGTCTTTTCTATGTCCTCTTCCTCCAGACCCCTGCTAGGTGATCCCACACTAGCTTTGTTTTTAAGACCGTGGCTGATGGTGACTTCCTGGGCTGCTGCTCCTACATGCCAGAGACGGACCTCCTGTGCCAACCTCAGGGACGACACGTAGAAAGATGGTCTCAAAATCCCACGGCGTGTGGCATGGCTGACCAGCAGGGGCAAGGACACCTAAAATCATATCCAGTAGACGGTGGTCTTTTCCTCCTGCGCAGAAAGCACTGATTATTAAGGGACAGAAAGAATGTCCCTTTCTCCATCTCCCTCACCAAATTGTGTTACCCGTCCTTGCGAGGACTTCAGAGGGTTTTGTTCTGTTTTTGAACCAAAGGAGTCATTTAGAAAAGTAAGGCAAGAATGCCATCTTGGGGTTTCTGCTGACAGCACAGGCTACCTACCCAGCAGGTGGGAAAAATGTCTTCCTAGAGGACGTTCAGTGTGTCCCCACAGTTTATAATGGCCTTAGATCCATAAGGGCTTTTTCTGGCTCACTAAATGTAATCGCTGAAATCCTATAGTTAACCAATTTAAAAATGTAAAGTCAGACTAATTCATGACATCTGGGCCTGGGCCTTTCCCTACCGAGCTTCTAGCTCAGCTCTTCTGTCTCCCTATTGGTGATCTTATCTATTTATGATCTGCCTGCCAAGGTGACTCAGTTTGGGGGCATCATTTGGTGACTTCTTTTCTTGTGTATCTTTTCTGCTTATCTCAGCATATATTAAAAGAACGTGGTAACAGAATTTCTCTGGATTTTGTCTGTTTTGTTGTGAGGCATAGGGTTTGTGGCGCATAGAACCAGCTCCCAATGCTCAATAGGCGTGACTATAAAGTAATGGAATCCCTTGGTGGGGATGAGATTCATTCCTTGGTAGGACATCTTTATCATCTTTTACTTGCATGGTTTTCCTCCCATGATCCTATTTTTTTAAAGGTAGTGGAAAAGGCAGTATATGATGGTTGACATCCTTCTTTAACTTTTATACATCTCACTTTTATTTACTAAAAAAGAAGTATATCCAGTCGAAGCAAAGAATTCACTAGGAAATAATTTGGAACCCACTTCGGTGTGTTTCCTTTCTTCATGAGTTCGTTATGTTTAAAGAGACATCTTGTTTTGAATAGATTGCCTGTGGAATTCGAGGGACACCCTACTGGGTGACAAAGAGAGATTAACAGGATGTAATCACCAGTTTTCATTGTGCCTTCTGTCAGAGTCACTTACATGACTGTCGCTGCGCAATCTCAATAGGTTTTGTAAACAATTTCTTAAAATAAGGGCTCATGCCAGTATCTATCTGGCATGGAGCTGGAGACCAGTAAACATTTGTTGAATTCAGCAACATGGGTCTGAAAGGTAAGATTTACACTTTGTTCTTCTTTCCCTCCAAGTTTCAGCGCGTCCTCTTATTATCTCCCCACAGGTTTGGAACTAGTCTTTGGGCCTGCACGGTGCCCGTGAGACGTGGCAGCGAAGATGCAGAAGAGAAAGTTGAGCACCGATCAAGGCAAGTGCTGATTGCTTGTTCCTTTGTTTTTCCTACTGCAGAGAATGATCTGATAGTTATTCAAAAACAGAAGAAGCGGGATAGAAATCGTGAGTTTCTGGGGTTTTTTAAACCAGATGTGGAAGGGAGAAAGTATGTCCAGAAGTAAGGAGTGGAAACTTCATATATGACTATCTTGATGCATGTTCCAAGCCTCCTCTTAAGGCCCCGGAGGTGGGTTGGAACTGGGTTTGAGTGTGGGCATTCTTGAGCTGGGACCTTGGATAAACAACTTAAACTCCCTAAGCCTCTGATTCCTCATCCGTAAAACGGGATTAATAATGGGTACCTCTTCCATGAGTTTAATCAGGCTTAAACAAGCTAATGAATTTAACATGCCGGGCAAATGACCGCTGCTCTGTAAAACTAGCAGTCACTGCTGGTAAATTCCAAGGGCCAGAAAGGACCAATCACCCTGGTTAGCTCTGTGGGGCTCCTTTCCTTGGACACCAACCACTCACAGGCCCACACTGCCTCAGAAGGAGCGAGTCCCCTTCTCAACACGTATGTATGTTACTCCTGGTTGTTAGGAATGACCACACATCAATATGGTTTGTTGAGATACACCAAAAGCCCTATTAGGCAAGAGCTGCTAGGTTGACTTGCAAAAATCAGTATCAGATAAGTGAACTAAGTGAGGGATAGAGCTCTACGGAGAAATAGGGACTTTCTCTTAATGACGTTAAGAGTCTGCTACTTATGAGAGGAAAACCAGTGAGAAAGAATTGAAAAAGTGAGTAGTCACTGATAGAAATGTTGCCCAAGCAGAGACAAAGTCCCAGGAGAAACAGATCAGTTCAAGGAGAATTCTAGGAGAGGAAGAAAAAAACAGGGCTTGTTATGTGGGGTCGTTCAAGGGGGCTCATTCGGGGCAGCCCGTCCCGGTGTGCAGCAGAGAGGACCTCGCTTCCTGCAGTCGGGGGAGCTGAGAAACTCATTTAATGATCCACAAAGGAAAAGAAAAGAAATATCAAAAGTCTGAACGTTCAGTCTTTGGAGGAGAAACCTCTGAATCCGAGATGATGGGAAGAGGAATGTAACCTTAGGGCTGACATCATAAAATGTTCTCCATGGACTTCCGTTCTGGAGTAACATTGATCCCAGTTTTCCTTTCCTGAAAGCCTAAGTTTCACAGTAGATAAAGGTTGATTTCCTTACTCCCCTAACCTCCATTAAAAACATCAAAGTCACTTCTTAATTTTTTTAAAGTAAAAAAATCATTTCAGTGCCTAAGCAGGCACCCTGATACACTGTGGGTGGTGCTCCACGGCCAGCAGAGAGCCGTATGTGAGAGTACAGGAAAACTACAAGTGCGTGTGTCCTTCAGTGCAGCATCTTCTCTTCTAGGAGATTTATTCTACAGATATATTTACCTGCAGGAAGGTGACATTTGTATAAAACTGTTCATTGCAGTATACATATAATGGAATACTAGACAACTATAAACAGGAATGATGGTTTTATTCAAATCTTGGAATGGAAAGATCTCAAAGACATATTAAGAGAAGAGAGCAAGAGGCATAAAAAGTATATGCAGTATATTCTCTCTTAAAAAAATACTCAAAACAGGAAGAAAAAGTGTGCATGTGTATTGGTTTGAATATATAATAAAAATTCTCTGGAAGGATAAACAGGAAATTAATAACTGGTTACCTCATGAGGAGAATGTGAACTGGGGGATGGAGGGCAGGAGGGGGAAGCTTGAATCAGGTGAATAAGTTACTTATCAAAAAATCAAATTACAAAGTTGCCCTATTTTATGACAAAACTGGTAACATTCCATTTAAGGCTAAAAAAAAAAACCCTTCCAAACCAACAACTTAGTATCAAACAACAGCACACAGGAAAATGCCCCTCAAAAAAGTAAAGAAAACTTTTGAAACAAGTTGCAAAGCTCACAGCAGACCCTTTGAGTGGAAGAGGACTCTAGAAAACATATTTCCCAATTTCTTAAGTAATGTATTGTATAGTGAATGAATATAGGCTTCAGGATGGTTCACTTCTCTGTGACTCAGGTTCTCCTATGGTGACCTGTAAATGGCAATGCTAGTTTATAATAAAAAATTTCAGCCAAGGTTATCTGATCGAGGTGCCTCTGAAGGACTATATAAATATCAAATGTCCTGCGCAGTGACCAAGCATGTGTATTTCTCCTTTTCCTCACTGATGAAATAGGAATATAGACTTTCAGAGTAATATGGATCACAGATTTTAAGCCCCATGAAGGAAGAGGCTACATTTGCTTTGATTAATGTCATATTCCTATCACCTATTACAACTGATGTTAGCCCAAGTTTCCCCAAAAGCAGAAGCTTAAGACAAAGGCTATGTGCTAATAGTTATTTGGGGGTGCGATGCCAGCGGGCAAGAGTGAAAGACAGAGTGACTAGAGGGAGAGCCAGGACCATGTTGCAGTATCCAGTGGACCATTGCTGCAAGTACCAGGTGCGTCCCTCCCAGACCTTCTGGGGAGCCTCATGACATGCAGCTCAGGGCCTCCTGCTCAGAGGAAGAAAGGGGAAAGCATCTACCCATGAGTCCCATCCCCCACTGGGCAAGGGTTGTTCCACAGAAGTTTAACTTCCCCACCATCCTGGGTTACACAGGCATGACTGCCAGCTGGGTTCTCCTGGGTTTCCAGTGACACAGCTATGGAGGAGCAGAAGCAGGAAGCAAGAGGCCTCTGAGGCAGGGCATGATGAAGTCCAGCCAGACAGCATCCATGTGGAGCGGGTCGGAGTCTTCAGAGAGCTGGGCGCCGCAGCTGTGGTTGGCCTGAGAGGCGAGTCTGAGAAGACCTCGAGTGATGTACAAGAGCTGTTCAATACACGGTGCATGCCAAACTGTAAGAGCTCGATAAATATTTGTTCAATGAAAAGGCCCCAGGTGACCGGATCACAGAATTGGAAAATTGGAGGCAGCCTTGAAAGTCAGCTCATCTGACCTCCCACCTGGTGTATGAGGAGGAGCCTGGCAGATGCTTCCTGAGAAGCGGAGCTCACCCACTGCTTGTAGAGAGTCCTTCTGTTGGTTAAGTATTTCCACCTGCTGGGGCATTTTCCTCGCCGGAGCAGGCATCTGTCCAGCTGGGACTTCTACCATCCATTTCAGTTCAGCTGCCAGCAGTATAATACAGCCACTTCCACCACACAGCATGTGTAAATGAGGTTTGCCAGTGAAGGCAGCAATTACACCAGAAGCAGACAGGCTTCATTTTAGTGTCCTGCCACTTAAATCTGGGTAAGCCCTGAGATGGGGCTTAATCCTACCACCCAGGCAGGAGTCCCCACGATATATCCTGGAAGAGAGGGAGCTGCTTCATATCCAGCCAAGTAGAGTAACTTTATATCCTCGGAAGAGCAACTCTTCTTGAAGGTCAGAATTGACACGTTCTGTCTAGCATCCCAGGGTGAGCATCCTGGTCCAGTATGATCAGCCCTGAGGAGCCCCACTGAGTGGCTCATCCTTGAGAAACTGAACCAGAGCCAGAGGCAGCCAGCCCTACACTGCTGTCTCGTAGATGTTTGAAGACAGGGACCAAGTGTGTTCAGAGGCATTTTAGCTACTTCTCTCCTTTCCCCAGACAAGACAGCACCATGCCAGGCTGTCTACGGCCACTTTCGTCTTGATACCTCCCAGTTTATCAAGTATAAACTTAAATTGTCTTAAAACACTGAGTCCATCCTGAAAACAATACTCAGTGTGGGGCTTCACCAGCCCTGGGTACAGGGAGGCTCTGAGTCACGTCTGCACACATTTGCTCACATTCAATGAACGGGAAAAAGAACTCCTGCATTCAGTTAATTCTGGGAAAGTTAACAGACTGAAATAAATGGCAGGGAGACATTAAGCACCATTCCTGTGTTAATACACACAAACAAATATGTTCTTTAAAATATAAAAAAGGAAATAAGTCTGGGTTAAATAAAAAGGAAAAAAAGCATGGTCTCACTTCACGGAGGCCAGGGTTCCTTTATGCACACTCTATGCTTCCACTTGAACTTGGTTGGAGAGAGACACCCAAACTACTGCACTTGAAGTTCCTGTTCAGTCCCCTCGAGGGAACCCTCAGTTCACCTGGGAGTCCTACCAGTCCGTTTACTTGCCATTCCTAATCAGCTATTTCCTAGATTCTATTCTATTGCTCCTCACACTTCACAGACTTTTCCCCAGGCCCACTCCTGGCTAATGAGCTTGCTTCCTCTTTCCGTAAAAGCAGAGATGCACTCAGAAAAGAGCACCCACCAGATCCCATCCCCACTTCGCCAGCCCGCCCGCCTCTGCACCCACATCCACTGGCTTCCTATTATTACATGAGAGGGTTTAAAAATATAATGACCAATTTTTTGATGCACAAAGAATTTTCAAAAAATATAAGCTAAGTAAATCCTCTCCGACTGAATAGGACTTAATGACTTGTTTCTAATAAATAGAATGTGGAGACCCTGAGGCTGTGACTTCCAAGACTAGATTATAAAATCACTGGGGCTTCTGCTTTGATCTCTCCCGGATCACTTGTTCTGGGGGAAACCGCCATGTGGGGAATATATTCAAGCGGCCCTGTAGAGAGCACCATCTGGCAAAGAGCTGAGGCTTCCTGCCAGCTGCCTGTCATGTGAGTGAGTCATCCTGGAATACCTTCCCTGATGCTAAGATCTTCAGCCCCAGTCGCACCTTCAGATGAGGGCAGTCTTGGCCAACGTCTTGACTACAGCCGCATGGGAGGTCATGAGCCAGAACCTCCCAGCTCAGATGCTGCTAAGTTCCTGACCAATGGAGACTGTGGAAGATAGTATGTATGGGTTTTCTTGTTGTTTTAAGCCACCAAATCTGGGGGCACTTTGTCACATAACAATAGGCAACACGCCGTGAATGAACTGTGTGTGCTTCCATTGGAGGCCAACCCCTCCTCTGTGTACTAAAGCTCCATCCAAGCCAAGGGTCCCCTTCCACTCCTGTGTCACCAATATTTTCCTTTGTGGTGGATCATTCCCATCAGCATGCTAACATCTCCTGTCTCAAAAGCAAACAAACACATACCTCTTGGTCTCACAACCCCCTTCCAGCTACAGCCCAGCTTCTCTGTTCTCCTTGATAGCAAAGTTCCTCAAAAGATAGTCTGTACTTTCTGTTTTCTTTCTTTTCCATTCTCTGCTGAAGCCCTTTGAATCACTTTTTCCTCCACTCCAGAGAAAAAGCCTGTCAGGGTCTCCCGTGATCTCAACACTCAGCTCCTACGTCCCCATTGTGGTTGACCCTCAGTGGCACCGGACAGCAGTGAAACGCTTGCTTCACTTCCTCTCTGGGACCCCTTCTCTCTTGCTTCTCTTCCTGGGCCTCTGCTGTCATCACTCCTCCTGTGCCGCTTCTTCCTTGTCTTCCTGACCTCTATGTGTCAGAGGACTCGAGCGCTCAGTCTCTGGGTCAATTTTCTGCTCCGAGAAATCTGTCACTATCATCCCCGCCCCCTCTGATGACTGCTTGACTCTGCATTGCCCAGGACCCCGGCTTAGAGGGAGGCTCAAGGTTTTGGGAACACTCAGTGCCTGACTGTACTCTTTCTACCCATCCACATCAAAGTAGTTCACGTATTAAAACATCTGTGAAACCACTTACTTTGATATACAAAGACTTAAGTCACAGTAGATGTGGAACTGATTTTATTCCTCTTCAGATAGTTGGGTTGATGTTAGATAGACAGCTTTAGACCAGGATTTCTGGGGGGGGCTGTCCTGTGCATTGTGAGATCTCACTTGATGCCAATAGTTACCCCACCCCAGTTGCAAGAATCAAAATGTCTCCAGACGTTGCCAAATATCGTCTCAGGTACAAAATCACCTCTACTTGAGATGCCTGCCTTAGACATATGCACTGTGTGTGTCTAGGTAGATTGGTTAAGGGATTTACTCAGTATTGATTTAGGGAGGAAAGGGCTACCATAAACAAACCCTTCATAGGCTATGGTGAATTAAAGCTTATGGTTGCTGCGTTTTTACTGGGGATGGGGCACTGCTGCAAAGACCTGTCACAGGGCAGGCATTAAACAGGCTGCTGGAAGTGGGGCACTCAAAAGACAAAGCTGGTAAGGCTCCATCTAGATCAACAAGACCTTACGTATATCTGTATTGTGAGGCTGTGACGCTTGTAAAATGATCTCTTCCCATTGTCCTAAATTCCTGTGAGCACCTGGAGGGTGAGGACCCGCCTCCAGCATGCTTCCTAGTGCCTACTTTTTAACTGAAACTCCCCAGGTCCAAAATCACCCACTCGTACTTCCACTCACAGCTCTCAGGCCACTCGTTAAACCTGTCTTCGGTTTTCATTTTAACCAGATATTTTACCTTTCGTTTTCTGTGCTTTTGAATTTGAGAATTAACCCTTCATTTGGCAAGGAGCCCCTTTTGCCCTCCTAGCTGGAGAAAGGGGGTGGTGTCCACAGCCCTCCAAGGAACCCGGCTATTAACCCAGTGACATTCTACAGGCCAAGATACTAGCAAACCCTACTCACCCACCACCGCCACCCATAACCGCCTGGCAGTTGACGGAGAAACCCGACTGCTTACCATACCGCTTCTCAAGCTGTTGCTGAGAAGGAAAGGGGCAGCTCACGTGTTTCTCCACACAGCTTACCAAAAAGAATATAGAACACTGGGGCTGGAAAGAGCTGCGGACAGGGTGTCACCTAGCCCTTCCTCCTCCTGTCATCATCATGCAGGGAGAAGTGACTTGTCTGAGGTCAGTTTCCACAACATGGCTCTGACCGAAATGCTAGCCTCCCGCCTCCCAGTTCAGTACTGTATCCGCCTCACGGCGCCATTCTGGAGGCAAATGCAGCAACTGAAAGAGACGCCCCTGTCAACACGAGCAGAGCTCTGCTCCACCTCGACCACCCCAGCCCGCCCCCAACCTTGACTCACGGGGCGGCAGCTCTTTGCATCCTTGGACAGTTTCCACTTGCACCCGCATCAATTAAACCTTGATCTCATTTATTATCTCAGGAAATGGTCTCAAGGTCACAGGGCTGGAAATTTAATTATGGGAGCAGTATATTAAGTGGCACATTTAAAGATGCTGAATTGTAGTAATTAATTTTTTGGATGGTGGTCTTGGAGGAACGGGTTTTCTCCACACTGGGTGTTCAGCATCCATCATGGCCATTGCGCTTGGCAGCTGTCTTTTAGCTTTAAACTGCCTCGTTATTCATCTTTTATGACCAGCCTTTAAAAACACTAGACGCCGATATCCCCTTTTATTGTAATATATGTGTGGGGTGGGAACGGAGCCATACTTCACCTTTGCTATAAAACATGAACCGAGGGAGGCAGCAGCTACCTGAGCCGGCCTCTAAATTGAGACAACAATTACCCTTCGCTGACATCTAGTGTCAAGGCATGAGCTACAGCCAGAGCTCTGAATCCACTGGCCTGGAAAGCTTATGCTTCCCCAGCGATAAAGCCTGTCTCCCCCAGGAGGCTCCAACCCCAGCGGTCAGATGGGAAGCAGAGAAATGAACTTGGCACTGGCTATTGACTTTGCCGGGGCGCTAGGTTATCGAATGGGGCACCCGTCGGCCGAGCCCTTAAGGAGCTTGTAATGTTTAATGAAGGGACAGTCATTAAATATGTTTGGTTCAACTATTAGGCTTGATGAGCCTGGGTAGTACTTAATAGAGAGGTGGGAAAATATGAATTAAATTAGAGAAATTCATTAAAGAAATTGGCCTGGAGCCCAAGAATGACTGGGTGTCAGGCAGAGCTGCCAGTAGCTAGGGGCTCGTCCAGTGAGGAAAACTCAAACTAGTTTTAGGTTCTAAACTCCAGAATACCACTGCAAAATATGTTTTAATGATGGTAAGCCTGTGCTTGTGGAGAAAAGGATATCTCCAACATGGAATATTTTATAGGCTAGGACATGGGTAGAATGCTTGAAGATAAAATGGTTTTTTTTTCCCTCTAGAAAACCTGTGACCTCTGCCCTCTAGAGAGAAAGAGCACAGGGTTTGTACATTTCCAAGCAGAGATCCCGTGTCTATCCACGTCAGACAGGGTCTGCCCTATTCTGTGTCAGAGTTTCTCAGTCTGGGCACTGTTGGTATTTTGGACGAGATAAATCTTTCTAGGGATGGGACTGGCCTGTGCAGTGCTGGAAGTTGGCCACCTCTTTGGCTTTTACCTCCTGAAGGCCAGCGGTCCTCCTTTGCCTAAATGACGGCCAACAATATCTGCAGACATTGCCCGACATCCTCTGAAACACAGAAGTGCCCTGGCTTAGAGCCACAGGTTTGCTCTGACCTCAGGTGGCACGTCCAAACCCTTAAGGTGACCTGCCTAAGGAATCGTTGGCTGGAGGGTGCACTGCTGGCCCTGCACACCTGAGGCACCTTCGCGGTAGGCCTGATAACCATTCATGCCTGACTTTGACCGTGAGTTTGTTTTCTGGCACATATGTTGGGCCTAGGCCCGGTGAACTCCAACTTGGCTTTGGCCAGAGTCCTGAGTCTTTACTGTGAGCATCCTTTGACCCCTCATCTTATTTTGGTAACACTCATCCCATAACCGTCCACATACCAGCTTAAATATCTCCACCTCAGTCAGACAATCAGCATGACTTCCTGCTGAGGATTCCACAGAACAGACAATCAGAAGCACTGCCACCCCACGATTTACCTTCGAGTGCTGAGAGATGGCCAATAAGCCCATTAATAAATAAGCTGTATTCAGGTGGTGATAAGTGCAATGACCAACTTTAACCAGGAAATTGGATGGAGTGCAGAGGAGAAGGGGAGCTTTAGCTGCAGCCTGGGAAGGCTTCACTGAGGAACTGAAGACAGCCAAGACGTAAGCAATGAGAAGAAGGCGGCCCTGAATTCTGTCCTTTCCATTCTACAGGTTATGTTTTAAGAAGAGGAAAAATGAATACGATTATAGCACATGCAGAGTAAAGTGCATAAATATTGAGCATCCACCTCAATGAACTGTCTCTCTCACTCTCACACTGTCCACACACACACACACACACACACATATACTCACATGACCACCACCCAGATCAAAATATAAAACATTTCCGTCATCGCAGGTTTACCGCCCCTTCCCTGTCCATACACACCTCCAGAGAAAACTATTCTTTGATCACCATCAATTCATTTTTCCAACAGACTGCATTATATTTTGTTTTGTTTTTTTTGTAGGAGAGCCTGTCAGTAGTTTTCATACATTCTTATAAGCCTCCAGTAACTGATAAAACTGAAGGCAGCGTCTCATCTATATTTCAGTTGAAAAAATAACTGAAGGAGGCCACAATAATTCCTCCAGGAAATTATAGGAGCCTTTGGTCATGAGACCCACATCATCATGCCCTTGTCAGGTAAATTCAGCTCTGGCTGATTCCTTGATGCCCAGAGGGAGGAGAGAGCCCAGGGGAAGCAGAGCCTCTGAGCTTTCATCCCTACACATTCCTTCTTGCTTACTGAACAGTCCTGCCAGAAAGAACAGCAGAAAAACACTGGGCTCCGTCATCCCCCCATTCATCAGTGAGGCCATAACAAATCACGGGATGACGTCTATGACACATCCATTACACTAAAACCTGGAGGCATCAACGGGAATTGGCAATCGGGTACGAGACCTTTGGGGTCACCTCCACCAGCCTGATGAGGCCTGCATGCTTAGCTGTTTAGTGGTCCAGTTGTGGGGTGCCATGGCTTAGAGGTTGGCAGGTGGCCACAGTGTAAGAAATGCTTCATGTGGGCATGGTCTGAGCGGAGATTCTAAATTCTAAATGCGGTGTGCCTGCATTTGCTTTTTTAAGTCAGTTTTGGATGATGGGTTTGCACAGCGCTCAGTTCTGATGAAGAGAAATGATCTAGTAATTGGAAATTAACTTCTACCTCTGCCATTGACGAAATAGAAAAGTGGGTGACTGAGCTGACCACTAGGTGTCTCAATTTCCTCTCCTTGCTGTCCTGTATCACCTCCTGAAAGCCTCGTTTTTGAGAAGATATATACATATAGATGAAAGGGGGCCCAGAAGGGTGTACCTTTATGGGTCCATTTACATATGTTGGAATGTATTCGTCAACCACTCGATAACTAAATGTATCCATGTGTCAGTGCTCCACTATCCTCAAGGAGCTCACTGTGAAGAAGGGAAGACAGTAGAGTTAGAAGGAAGAAATTCACATGGATGCATCCAACAAAAGCCACCATAGGCCACCAAGCTGTGAGCTCCCCAAAGAGAAGGCTGGCACTGCACTGTTCCTTGAGTCCTCCGAGGCAGCTGGCGCCGGAGAGCTGGAGCGATCCAATGCCTTAGGCTTGTCTGGGCCCACCTTGCTCACACATTGTAGTGGAACTCCTCTGCGCTTATCCCATTGTCCCTCTACTCTCTGAATATGAAAATGGAGCAGAGGAAAAGAAGGACATAAACGGGAAGGTCCTGGCACACAGTGGGGAGAAGTTAAAAACTGGCTAAATTCAGGACAGTACACTGGGCCTGGTTCTGCAAGAGCCACACACAGGGCCAAGCACTTGGTCAGAATCACGTAGCACATTCATGAGCCAGTGCAAGCTCTCTGGTCTGCTGATTCCATGCTGTTTTTTTACTAATAGAAAGTGGCCTACTAAGTCAGAGCTCTTCATTACAAGCAACAGAGACTGATTTGGGCTGATAAAGGATAAAAAGAGTTCATTTAAAAGATATTGCTATCTTACTATGCTGGTGGACAGTGACTGTAATGGGGTGTTTGGGGGGGACTTCATAATATGGGTGAATGTAGTAACCACATTGTTGCTCGTGAAACCTTCATGAGACTGTATATCAATGATACCTTCATTAAAGAAAGGGAGAAAATAGAAACAAAAAAAGATATTGCTAGACAAGAATCATCTGTGAATACTAAAATCATAAGGTGAAAGGTTTTCAAGAACAAGATATTTACGGTAGGTAAAGCACAGATTTCTTACTATAAGATTATTTGCAAAACGGAAAAACAGTTAAAATGGAGAGATCTAACCACATGATCAAATTTAGTCTCACCAATAGTGGAACCTGATCATTTGTGATACATGCAGCTCTACCTACGAAATACGCTTGCCAAAAAATATAGACTTGAATCTAACCAGGCTGCTAGCCCTAACTTCAGATTTACAGGGAATACCAGGAGAGGAAAAAAATCAAACCCCACAAAGAGGAAACTATTAGACAAATCAGAAATGTAGAAGAGTCAAATGTTCTATACGTCAAAAAGTCAACATGATGAATACATTTTTTAAAAGTTAGAACTACTCTAGACTAAAAAGGACTAAAGAGACATAACCACCAATACTGAACCTAGATTGGCTCCTGTTTGGGGGAAAATACTAGTTATAAAAGATATTCTCAGAGGAGTTCCGGGAAGATGGCGGCGTGAGCAGGGCGGCGGAAATCTCCTCCCCAAAAAGTATATATCTATGAAAATACAGCAAATACAACTATTCCTAAAAGAGAGACCACATTATACAGGAGAGCACTCAGCCTGCATCTGCCCCTGAGAGGACTCGGCACCCCACGAGGCGGGTAAGATACGGAGCTGTGTCCCAGCAGGACCCGAGCACTCCCCCACCCCAGTGCACCGGCGGGAGGAGAGGATTCAGAGCCGGGAGGGAGTGGAAGTACAGGCCCGCGAAATAACCGGCCCTGGTGATCTGCGCCGGGAGCGCTGACACACATCGTGCGGTGTAGCGGAGTTTGGAGAGGCAGAAGGTGCAGGTTTTGAGCTGGGAATGCGCCTGGGTCCTTGCAGCAGGCTCCCCGGGACAAAAGAGAAGCGCAGGCTTTTTTTGGCAGTTTTAAAGAGGCAAGGGCCCAGGATCTTCCCAGCACACTCGGCCCAGCAGGCTGGGAGTCCTGAGGAATTTCGGACCCCTTGGCTGGAGACTGGGAAAAAGTAGCTGCACTGAAACTTCACATAGAGAACAACAGCCTCCCATTCATTCCCGCCCCAGCCAGAGCTATAAAGGGCCCGGCGGAGCTGTGTGGCCGCAGCTGTGGAATAGTGGAGCAACAGCGGCACCTACAGCATCCTTACAGAATCTACTCCCAGTGAGCGGGGTTTTTTTGTTGTTTTAGTTTTTCTTTCTTTTCTTTTCTTTTCCTTTTTTTCTTTCTTTCTTTTTTTCTCTTTTATTTCTCTTCCTTCTTTTTTTTTTTAAGTCTTAAAGAGCCCAGCTGACATATGTGGCACCTACCAGCAACCACTTCTATCGCCATGAAAAGACAGAGGAATATGATACAGACCGAGCTCACCCAGACCCAGACAACACCAGAGAGGGAGCCTGAAGGGATGGAAATGCACAATCTTCCTAAAAAGAATTCAGAATAAAAGTCATAACCATGCTGATGGATCTACAGAGAAATATGCAAGAGCTGAGGGAGGAAGTTAGGGAAGTGAGGAAAGACAATGCAAAAATGAGACAAGCCATCGATGGGCTTTGCAGCAGACCGGACAAGATACAAGAGGCTGTTAATGGAATAGAAATCAGAGAACAGGAATACAGAGAAGCTGAGGCAGAGAGAGATAAAAGGATCTCTAGGAATGAAAGAATATTAAGAGAACTGTGTGACCAATCCAAACGGAACAATATTCGCATTATAGGAGTACCAGAGGAAGAAGAGAGAGAAAAAGGGATAGACAGTGTCTTGAAGAAATAATTGCTGAAAACTTCCCCATGCTGGGGAAGGAAATAGTCTCGCAGTCCACGGAAGCCCATAGATCTCCCAACACAAGGGACCCAAGAAACACAACACCAAGACACATAATAGATAAAATGGCAAAGATCAAAGATAAGGACAGAGTATTAAAGGCAGCTAGAGAGAGAGAAAAGATCACCTACAAAGGAAAACCCATCAGACTATCATCAGACTTCTCAACAGAAACCTTACAGGCCAGAAGAGAATGGCATGATATATTTAATGTAATGAAACAGAAGGGGCTCGAACCAAGAATATTGTATCCAGCATGGTTATCATTTAAATATGACGGAGGGGTTAAACAATTTCCAGACAAGCAAAAGCTAAGAGAATTTGCCTCCCATAAACCACCTCTACAGGACAATCTTAAAAGAACTGCTCTAGAGGGAAGCACTCCTAAGGCTAAAAAGATGTCACCAGAGAAAATAAAATAGCAAAGAAAGCAGACCATCCAAATACAAACTAAAGGCAAAGAATAAAACACCTAGTATATAAAGAATGGAGGAGTACGAATAAGAAGGGAGAGAAATAAAGAAACATCAGACTGTGTTTACAATAACTTAACAAAAAGTTAACTTAGATTGTTAGATAGTAAAGAAGCAACCCTTCAACCACGAATCTAAAGCCAGCAATGGCAATAAGTACATATCTATCGATAATCACCCTAAATGTAAATGGACTGAATGCACCAATCAAAAGACACAGAGTAACAGAATGGATAAAAAAGCAAGACCCATCTATATGCTGCCTACAAGAAACCTACCTCAAACCCAAAGATATACACAGACTAAAAGTGAAGGGATGGAAAAAGATATTTCATGGAAACAACAAGGTGAAAAAAGCAGGTGTTGCAGTACTTGTATCAGACAAAATAGACTTCAAAACGAAGAAAGTAGCAAGAGATAAAGAAGGACATTACGTAATGATAAAGGGGTCAATCCAACAAGAGGATATAACCATTATAAATATATATGCACCCAACACAGGAGCGCCGACATATGTGAAACAAATACTCACAGAATTAAAGGAGGAACTAGACAGCAATGCATTCATTTGAGGTGACTTTAACACACCACTCACTCCAAAGGACAGATCAACCAGACAGAAAATAAATAAAGACACAGAGGCACTGAACAACACACTAGAACAGATGGACCTAACAGACATCTACAGAACTCTACACCCAAAAGCAATAGGATACATATTCTTCTCACATGCACATGGAACATTTTCCAGAATAGACCACATACTAGGCCACAAAAAGAACCTCAGTAAAGTAAAAAATACTGAAATTCTACCAACCAACTGGTCAGATCACAAAGGTATAAAACTAGAAATAAATTTTAGAAAGAAAACAAAAAGGCTCACAAATACATGGAGACTTAACAACATTCTCCTAATTAATCAATGGGTTAACGACCAAATCAAAACAGAAATCAAAGAGTATATGGAGACTAATGACAACAACAACACAAAGCCACAACTTCTGTGGGACGCAGCAAACGCAGTTCTAAGAGGAAAGTATATTGCAATTCAGGCCTATTTAAAGAAGGAAG
Organism: Phataginus tricuspis; assembly: GCA_029783875.1. Lineage (NCBI taxonomy): Eukaryota > Metazoa > Chordata > Mammalia > Pholidota > Manidae > Phataginus > Phataginus tricuspis. Next base: position 15,361,138 of record JAQQAC010011331.1, read on the forward strand.
AACATTCCCAAACGAATAGTCTAAAGACACAATTAAATGAAATGGGAAAAAGAAGAACAACTGAGACCCAAAGTCACCAGAAGGAGGGACATAATAAAGATCAGAGAAGAAATAAATAAAATTGAGAAGAATAAAACAATAGAAAAAATCAATGAAACCAAGAGCTGGTTCTTTGAAAAAATAAACAAAATGGATAAACCCCTAGCCAGACTTATTAACAGAAAAAGAGAATCTACACACATAAACAGAATCAGAAATGAGAAAGGAAAAATAACGACGGACCCCACAGAAATACAAAGAATTATGAAAGAATATTATGAGAATCTATATGCTAACAAGCTGGAAAACCTAGAAGAAATGGACAACTTCTTAGAAAAATACAACCTTCCAAAACTGACCAAAAAAGAAACAGAAAAAATAAACAGACCAATCACCAGCAACGAAATTGAAGTGGTAATCAAAAAACTACCCAAGAACAAAACCCCCGGATCAGATGGATTCACCTCTGAATTCTACCAGACATATAGAGAAGAAATAACACCCATTCTCCTTAAAGTTTTCCAAAAAATAAAAGAGGAGGGAATACTTCCAAACTCATTCTATGAAGCCAGCATCACTCTAATACCAAAACCTGGCAAAGACCTCACCAAAAAAGAAAATTACAGACCAATATCCCTGATGAACGTAGATGTAAAAATATTCAACAAAATATTAGCAAACCGAATTCAAAAATACATCAGGAGGATCATACACCATGATCAAGTGGGATTCATCCCAGGGATGCAAGGATGGTACAACATTCGAAAATCCTTCAACATCATCCACCACCTCAACAAAAAGAAGAACAAAAACCACATGATCATCTCCATAGATGCTGAAAAAGCATTTGACAAAATTCAGCATCCATTCATGATTAAAACTCTCAACAAAATGGATATCAAGGGCAAGTACCTCAACATCATAAAGGCCATATATGACAAACCCACAGCTAACATCATACTTAACAGTGAGAAGTTGAAAGCTTCTCATCTAAGATTGGGAACAAGACGGGGATGCCCACTCTCTCCACTGTTATTCAAAATAGTACTGGAGGTCCTATCCATGGCAATCAGACAAAAGAAAGACATACAAGGCATCCAGATTGGTAAAGAAGAAGTCAAATTGTCAGTATTTGCAGATGACATGATATTGTACATAAAAAAACCCTAAAGACTCCACTCCAAAACTACTAGAACTAATATCTGAATTCAGCAAAGTTACAGGATACAAAATTAACACACAGAAATCTGTTGCTTTCCTATACACTAACGATGAACTAACAGAAAGAAATCAGAAAAACAATTCCATTCACAATTGCATAAAAAGAATAAAATACCTAGGAATAAACCTAATGAAGGAAGTGAAAGACCTGTACTCTGAAAACAACAAGACACTCCTAAGAGAAATTAAAGAGGACACTAACAAATGGAAATTCATCCCATGCTCTTGGCTAGGTAGAATAAATATTGTCAAAATGGCTATACTACCTAAAACAATCTACAGATTCATCGCAATCCTTATCAAAATACCAACAGCTTTTTCAGTGAACTGGAACAAATAATTCTAGAATTCATATGGAACCACAAAAGACCCTGAATAGCCAAAGCAATCCTGAGAAGGGGGAATAAAACAGGGGGAATTATGCTCCCTGACTTCAAGCTCTACTACAAAGCCACAGTAATCAAGACAATATGGTATTGGCAAAAAACAGACCCACAGACCAGTGGAACAGAATAGAAAATCCAAACATTAACCCAAACATATACAGTCAATTAATATTTGATAAAGGAGCCTTGGATATACAATGGGGAGATGACAGCCTCTTCAGCAGCTGGTGTTGGCAAAACTGGACAGCTACATGTAAGAGAATGAAACTGGACTACTGTCTAACCCCATACACAAAAGTCAACTCAAAATGGATCAAAGACCTGAATGTAAGTCATGAAACCATAAAACTCTTAGAAAAAAACATAGGCAAAAATTTCTTGGACATAAATAAACATGAGCGACTTCTTTATGAACATATCTCCCCAAGCAAGGGAAACAAAAGCAAAAATGAACAGTTGGACTATATCAAGCTGAAAAGCTTCTGTACAGCAAAGGACACCATCAGTAGATTAAAAAGACATCCTACAGTATGGGAGAATATATTCATAAATGACATATCCGATAAGGGGTTGACCTCCAAAATATATAAAAAAATCATGCACCTCAACAAATATAAAGTAAATAATCCAATTAAGAAATGGGAAGAGGACATGAATAAACACTTCTCCAAAGAAGAAACTCAGATGGCCAATAGGCACATGAAAAGATGCTCCACATCACTAATCATCAGAGAAATGCAGATTCAAACCACAATGAGACATCACCTCACACCAGTGAGGATGGCCAACATCCAAAACACAAACAACAACAAATGTTGGCAAGGATGTGGAGAAAAGGGAACCCTCCTACACTGCTGGTGGGAATGCAAATTAGTTCAACCATTGTGGAAAGCAGTATGGAGGTTCCTCAAAAAACTCAAAATAGAAATACCATTTGACCCAGGAATCCCACTCCTAGGAATTTACCCTAAGAATGCAGTAGCCCAGTTTGAGAAAGACAGATGCACCCCTATGTTTATTGCAGCACTATTTACAATAGCCAAGAAATGGAAGCAACCTACGTGTCCATCAGTAGATGAATGGATAAAGAAGGTGTGGTACATATACACAATGGAATATTATACAGCCATAAGAAGAAAACAAATCCTACCATTTGCAACAACATGGATGGAGCTAGAGAGTATTATGCTCAGTGAAATAAGCCAAGCTGAAAAAGACAAGTACCAAATGATTTCACTCATATGTGGAGTATAAGAACAAAGAAAAAAATGAAGGAACAAAACAGCAGCAGACTCACAGAACTCAAGAATGGACTAACAGTTACCAAAGGGAAAGGGACTGGGGAGGATGGGTGGGAAGGGAGGGACAAGGGGGAAAAAGGGGCATTATGATTAGCAGATATAGTGTTGGGGGTGCACGGGGAGGGCTCTACAACTCAGAGAAGACAAGTAGTGATTCTATAGCATGTCACTATGCTGATAGACAGTGACTGTAATGGGGTTGGTGGGGTGACCTGATGAAGGGGATAGTTTAATCACCAAAATATTGCACATGTAATTGTAGATTAATGATACCAAAATAAACTATTAAAAAAAGATTCAAATAAATAAGTAAATAAATTGCTGCCCTTCAAAGAGCAAAAAAAAATAAGATATTCTCAGACTGGAGGAATTTAAATATAGACTGTATTCCATATACTGTTATGAAATTAATTTCTTTAGGACTGATAACAGTACTGTGATTTTGTGGAAGATTATACTTGTGCTTAGGAGACACGCTCTGAAATATTTAGGAGTAAAGTGTCAGGGGCCAACCCGTTTGAAGTGGTGGAGCGAAAAATAAGAATAGAATAAAAAGTACACATACATACACACACACAGAGAACACAAGCATAGTAAAAGGTGACTGGTTGTTGAAGCTAGTTAGAGAATATACAGGCATTCATCAGAGGGGGTGGGGAAAGATAGTGGTGGAGAAAGGGCTGGAAGCCGAGCATGAAGCTAAACTTCTGTAGACAAAACCTAAATCACCTAACACAGCTGGCCAGGTGAGAACTTGCCCAGGTGCCACCCTCCACATCAGCAAAAATGGAAATGCTACATGCAGGCATTTTCTCAGGTGACACGGATGACTCGAAGTCTCCTGGAGGTGCAGCTGATTGGTAGAGCCTAGTTCTCAGGCCTGTGTCCTAGCTGCAAGGTGAGCTGGGAATTGGCACGCTGATGCTTCAGTGAGGCTAGCAAGAGATGATTGGCAGCCTTCAATCTGATAGGTGTGGGCCACGTAGAACAATAATGTACATGAAATACCCAAGATTCCTACTATTTAGTTAACAGGACACAGCATACTTCCAGGTGAGAAGAATAATTCTGACTTTTTTCATCTTTGCCAGTTTCATATATAGTATTTCTTTAATATTTAGTCCTGAGTATAGAAGTTATTTATGGACCAACTCTGGGATTTATTTATGTGGCACATTGCCTTGCTTGATTATAAGTTACCCTCTTAGTTGTTTTCTGTTAAAATGCTGAGAGGCCTTCAGGCATGGATTGTCCATAAATTAAAATGTAGTATGATTATTATTGTTCACGATGGTTCCAAAATATACACTCTCATCGGAATGCATAATCAAGACATTGCATAAAGGAAATTTTTTAAAGCCTCTGTGTTTCATCTGTTCAAAATCTAAGAGGATGATCGTGAAGCTCTCCTGGCAGTTGGTGATAGATTCAAGTACAACTGAATTCATATTTACGGTGACCTAATATTAATATCCATTAACGCATTTTATACTGATAAATTCAGAGACGGAATTCATGGTGCTTTTTCAGAGACTGCTGGGAAGTAGCTTCAACCCCTTCATTTGTCATCATTAAGGGGAAGAGCTAAGGCCCTCAACTTATCATTTGTTCATGGCAGTAGGTGGACCAAAGAAGGCAGATGGGAGTGTGGCACAGTAAGGCTGCTCGTCCTCTCCCCATTCCTGCTTTGGGGTTGGCGAGGTCGTATATCCGGATACTCAACGCACAAACTGATACCTTCCTCTCCCACACCACCCCCCGACCCTATCCTATTGATTGTAATCCATCCCTGCCCTGTTGATTGTAACTCCTAAATATCTCTCAAATCCATTTTCTTCTCTCCATTTCCTTTACTATCAATCCTTACCTGAGCTACCGTTCTTACTTCCCCTGCATGGCGACAGCCACTAAACTGGTCTCCCTACTCTGCTCGGCATCTGTAGCTTAAGGGATTTTTAAAATGCAGATCAGGCTGTATATTTCTCTGCTCTCACCTCCCCACCCCTCACAACTTAAAAATTGTTCCGGTGATTTCCAGTTGCATTTACAATCCAATCCAAATTCCCTAGGGCACTTGGGAGACTGTGGCCCCTCCCCATCTCACCAGCTTCCTATACTCACTGGACACACTTCTTTGTCCAGGAGGCTCCAGATACACCAATCTTTGCCAAGTATTTCTTGTGTGCCAAGCTCCTCCCCTCCAAGCCTTTACATGTAGTTTTCCCTCTGCCTGATATTTGTTCCTTCCCCACCTGTACTCACTCCTGGATAATGTCTCCACAAATTAGATCTGCACTATGTTCTCAGAGCACCCCCTATCTTTTCTTTTTGCATCCATCACAGTTTGAAATGATACATATGTTGGTGGGATCATTTGATGACTTATATTATCCCCACTAGACTGGCAGCACCTTAAAGGCCGGGACAGTGTTTCAATCCTTTGCATCATCAGCTTATAGCACAAAGCCTTGGCATGAAAGTACATATTTCTTGAGTAAAAGAATCTATAGACAAATGAATGTAAATGACCATCCTGGTCAGAGAGGGGAGAGAAAGCCTAGAAAGCATACAGATGGTGCTGCCATGCGTTGAACATTGCCTTTGAACCAGGACTGAGAAACAAGGCCATGAATGCTGGCTGATCTCATGTCTTCTACCCCGTTGAGAAGCTGGGCTGGTCAGTTCAGATACAGATAATTCCAGAGATTTGAAAGGTATCTGAAAGCAAAAATACCCGACTAGCAGACCTTGCAGAGATCTCAATCCAAACTTAGATCTCCACGATTGAAACTCCTACAGCCACCTCCCACGGATCGCACTCAACTTTCCTAAATGAGATTTTATGGGAACTGATTGTGATTAGATAAATGACCGACTCCGCTAATGTATAATACAATTTTCAATTACAGCATATGTACAATAATTTATATTTCTCATTTGATGGTGTGATATTTATGTGACATATTCTGGATGAGACCCGGCTGCTGTTTACATAATGATCTTGCTTTTCTCTTAGAGAAGATCTGGTTTTCAATTTTCTTTTTGTGCTGCAAGGAATTGTCATTCCAAGATAAACATTGTATATTATCGGATGTGCAAGTGAGAAACATCAATAAAGTAATAATCTAGAGGGGTTTTAATAATTCTTATTTATGCCATTGGATTAGGTAATAGAATGGTTCACCTTTCATAAAATGTTAGAATAAAAATGTCCCTAAAATTACAGTAAATTTTCGTGATCTGCTCACTGTGTGATCACTCCCGTGGCAAAGTGCCACTGAATAGCAAAAATGAATGTTTCAACGAATATATTTGACCATTAATAACATAATTTTCATTGCCAGGACACTGCTCTGAAGTTGGAACAATATCAAGGAAAAATGTCTTTTTTCTGACCTTTAAGTCTGCATGAAACAGATGCTTTTACATTTTCAACTCCAAATAGTATTCCTCCCCTCCTAGCTAGAAATCGTTCACAGATAACCTAGCTAACTCCCAAATAAATGCCTTCCTGATAGAAAACTCTTCTTAACATAGCCAGGGGGAAGGAAGGAGAACACTTAGGAGACACATGAAATGAATCCTATTTAGGGTTCAAGACCTAGGCAAGTATCAGTATATATAGTCTTGAACCCAGGGGTCCACCTCTGGGGACAGAGAGAAGGCAAGTAGCTACCTACAGCCCTCCACCCTGCTTCAACCAAGCAGCCCTCCTTTCATCCGTGTTATATAGTGGTGCTTCCAGGAAGAGTTCATTCAAACAGAAGAACTGGGTGTTTTTAAATTTTAACAGTAAGAAAAAAACAATAGTTAAAAGAGCACTGTTACAGACTTAGCTCTCCGAGCCCCATTTCCTCGTTTATAAAATGAAGAGTTTGTATTTAACAGCCTGTAACATTCCCTTATTCCACCATCTGTACTGTTTTGTATTCCAGGCCAAAACACTTGTGTAGATGTAGCCATTATTTGGTATAACAATCTAATTATGCCATGTTATTAAACAGCATGCCTGCCTCCCTTTTAACATAACAAGGGAAGTAAAACATCCAGGCGTGGAACCAGTGATGTATCAACAGTGCTGGTCTCAAACAGAAAACGCACACTTTAATATGGGCCACTGGAAAATAGTCCACTATCCCTCACAGATTGTAGGGTACAGGGTGAAATACCATACATTTCTCAAGATTTGTCAGCATTCAGCTGAGCCCAATACTAGATGGAGTTGCAAATAAACCTATAACTTTACTGGAATTAAGAAATCTTTATAATTTTGGATAGTGTTCTTTTAGTCACAACTTATTCTAGCAGTAAGTAATTTGCTGAGTTTCTCCTCCTTTCTGCAAAGAAACAAAAACCCACTAGCTAAATGAATGATGGCAAAAATCATAAAATCAAATACTATGCAACCATTAAAATGATGACATGAAGGTATATTTGTTGGCATGGAAAAATATCCAAAATACACTAAGTGAAAAATCAAATAGCAAAGCAACCTATATAATGTTATATGTGTATAATATTACATATAATACATAAATAATATATAATTCATTTTTCAAAAAAATCGCATGTACTACACATATACACATAGAAAGGTTTTGATGAATAACCAGTTATTTCTGGAGAGCAGGGTGGTTTTCTGGATAGTCATCATTGTTTTCTTCTTTGTTATCTTCTGGAGCTCTGAAATTTTTAATATTCAGAACACTATTATTGAAATCAGAAAAAAAAACAAGTTTAACAAAAAAACCTCACTAGTGTATGCCATATATTATTCAGAAAATGTACGAATGACAGCTCTGTGGAATTAGTGGACTACCAAGAATCAACAAACTTCCTCTGTAAAGGGCCCCATAGTAAATATTTGAGGCTTGTGGGCCACACATTGATTTTATAGCCATTCAGCTTTACCATCACAGCACAAAAGCATCCATAGATGATGGGTAAATGAATGCGCATGACTGTTTCCCAATAAAATTTTACAAAAACAGGAGGCAGGCCCTGAGTTAATACTTTGCCAACCACTGGGTAGTAGGAGGAGCCTGGGTTTTGAGGGACAGAGAAATAAACTAGGGGAGGAGGGACAGGCAAAGAGGAATGGCCAGGGAAGGCTGTTTAGAGGAGAAAACACTGGGGCTAGCTAGGCCTTGACAGAGTTCACCAACTAGACAAAGAAGAAAGAGTATTTCATATAAAGGACCAGCATAAGCAGAGTTTGGAGACATGAAACTTGCCAGGTTTGGGGAAGAGCAGTTTTGAGTATGTGGAATGTGGGGGCTGACCGGAGATAAGATCAGGCAGCGGAGGAGGAGACAGGAGGGCTTGTAAAAGGCCTCTGTTCGGGGCCATAGAGTGAGTGCAATCCAGCAGGCAGTGAGGCTGATTAAAGCACACCTACTGTTCTAAAAGGTAACTTTGCACATGCAGGGTCAGGAGATGGACTTCATTTGCAGGCTTTGAGGGAATTGGAGACTGAGGTAAACTTTTTGTTTTTAATGAAGAAATTACAGCAAATACTGTTCTAAGTGTTTTTACACACATCAGCACATTTCATCCTCACAACCACCCTCAGAGTTAGGCACTAGTATTCTCCCTATTTTGCAGATGAAGGCACTGAGGCACAGAGGGTTCATGTAACCTGAAGTCCCACAGCAAATAAGTGGTGGAGACAAGATAGAATCCGAAGCAATCTGGCCCCAGTGTTTGCTCTCAAAACCATTCTGCTAGGTTTCCTGTCTTGGGCGCAGCTCGCTCATGGTTGGTCCTCAGTACATGCTGGCATTGACCTAGCCTCCCCTCACCCTCTCATCTCTCAGTAACTGCGCTGCCTTTTCAATATCATCCTATCATCTATCTACCTTGAAGCATGTGTTGGGGGTCGGGGAGGAAAATAAGTGGCACCCACTTTTCATTGTTTCTCTTTAGTGGATATTTACCTTCCATTTAGTGTGTGAAATGGTGTCAACAAGGCAGATTCTGGGGTTTCAGGGAAGAAATCTAACTCTAAATATTTTTGTATTTATACATGGCTTTCGGTCAATGGATAGCTTTTAAATTTTGTGAGCTACACTTTGGAAGTTACCCTTCCAGCTGCAATAGAACACTTTTGACATGAGTCTGTAAAATTGATTCAGACAGTTTGCCAAAGCTGCCAGTCTTAATTAATGACTTACTATAACCTCCAGTTTTATTAGATCTGTATTTCTAGTATATTGGCACATATATTAATGACCGACCCGTGAATAAACTGACAGTTTTAAAATGATAGGAGATAACTTGTTTTCTTATGGAGAATTCACTTTTGCCTTGAACTTACAGTAAAATGATTATTAGTTCAGTAAATTATAATTCCAATGTTCTTATGATCACCTTAGCAATAGAAAGACTGCCTGGATTTCATTTCTTGCTGAAACTCCACTTTGGATGAGTCTGGTTAATCTCATGCTCTAGCAAGTAGGACTGTTGTCTTCATAGTCATAAACATTCCAAGCAGAAAAAAAAAAAACACCACCACAGTGTTTTCCAATATCTTAACGGATGTGTGTGTATATTTCAAAGCAATGTTAATTTGAGTTTTCTCTAAATAAAATGTATACAGAACATTTTAGAATGAGGATAGTAATAAAATAAAATTGAATCTCACAACAACAAAGAGGAGCTGGATAGTCTACTATCCAATTTGAAATAACCTGTAGCAGGACCCCGACAGGGGGCACCAGACGGGCCACGTTATTTGTGTATGTCACGGGCAAGTCTAGTTGAGATGTTGTGGTAGAGGCAAAAAGTACTGGCTTGCTGGTGAATTACCATGTTTTCCAGTTCTTTCTTTCCAAATGTACTGCCTTTTTGAAAGGTAAACTTTGAAATTAATGTGATGACTCAAAATGACCATGAGAACAGTATATGGAACTGAAAATTTCCATTTAAAGTTAACCCAAACAGTCTGAACCAGGCCCCCAGAAAGTAAGTCAAATTTGTGAGGGTAAGATTGTATTTAAGGATTAGTCTGAAAGACCTAGCATAATTGAAACCTGGTTTTCCCATAAAGCTGACAAAGGGTAGCTGGTAATTAGATTTTAGTTGGAGTGGCACTACCAGGTGGCAATGGCATGAACGCAGTTTCACAAGTCACTCAATCAGGTGGCTTCAAAATTATCAGGTATTTGACCCTTTTTTTTCCATTTAGGGATATTTGCATTATTTAAAATTTTGTGTATAAGGAGAGAGCCAACTTATATTTTTGAATTATGTGATTTCAGATTAGTATATTTCAAATTCACATAAAATGTGGACATGTTATGTTTTTATATGGTCATATACAAAGGAATTAAGAGAATGCATTTTGGAGCTAATTAGCCTGGGCTGAATCCCAGCTCTCCTACTGTCGGGGTAATCTTGTGCAAATTGCTCAGCCCTTCCAAGTCTCTGTTTTCTCATCTGTAAAATGAGGATAGTACTTACCTATCCTAATAGATCATTATGAGGATTGAGTGAGTTACCTCACACAAAACAACAGTACCTGGCAAAGAGTAAGTCATCTAGAAGTTTTCTGTTACTGCTTTTCCATTGTTATTATTAAGCTTGAAGGAACTGATTAGTCATCTGATTCGCCCTGCAAATCTATTCATGATGCAGCCTAAACCATTTCATATTGAGAGACTAGATCGCATCTACTTTTTGCAGTTTAAGAATTAGTACCATATGGTGAGATGATTGCTTTAAAACTTATCAGAATTACTTGTCTTTGTGTCAGATTATATCAATTAAGTGCTCAGTTATAAATGAGCTTCAACATTTTAAATAGACAGTTGCCTCTCGAGCTTTAATGTACATGTGAATAACTAGGGACTCCTATTAAAATGCAGATTCTGATTCTGTGGGTCTGGGTGGTTCCTGAGATGTTTACATTTCCTGCCAGCTCCCAAATGATGCCAATGGTGTTGGCCCACAGAGCACACTTTGAGTAACAATGCTCTACATCACTGGAATTCATTTCAATTTCCACTTATTATCTTCCTCTGTCGTTCAGCACATCATGGGCAGTTAAGTACAAGTCAGAGAAAACCTATAGGAACCAAGATGTCTTCATTTTCTCTAGTCAAGTTGACCTTCATCTTTCAAGACGGCAATGACTGCCAACATAAGGGAAGGATAAGTGCCAAAAAGATCTGGGGAAAGTGTGTAACAACCTCGTTTTATCACAGTTGTTGAGTTCTCCCATGCCAGAATTAGCAGAGAACTGGAAACGGTGTAACTCACAATACAAAGTAGAAATGCCTCAAAAGCAGAAAGTTGAAGGGGCAGTGCAAAGCCCAGTGAAATGTGGGACAGGGATGCTGTTGTTCTGCAGACCTCACAGGGTGTGAGAATCACATGAGACATATGTAAAAGTGCTTTCCAAGCTACTCAAAAGGAGGCTAAGGGTTTTATTATTTGTAAAGCAATGCCAAAAATATCCTGACTTTAAAAATTCTTTGGAAATTTGCATAAGCTTATCTAAAACCAATTAGGTGTGACCCAGGCAAACCAGATAAACTTTTATTGTCAGAGTCAGAGATTAGAAACTACAGATCAAGAAACCTGGTGTCATGGAAAAGATCCAAGAAGTTGAGAGCCTCATAGACAACCTATTGTGAGGTTTTGACAGCATCAACTCACACCAAATAAACAGTTTAAATCATTTCCAGAAACTAGACACATATTCTGAACAGCATCTATGTGCTTTTTTTTAAAGTATATATAAAACAGATACAGCATTTTATATTCAATAAAAATCACATCTTAGTAAAAGAAAAAATTATAAACATACATGCATGGAAAAAGACTAGAAAGATATACAATAATTAACTCTGATTATACAATAATTAACTCTGATTGGTAATTTTATTTTCTTTTTGCTTAACTGTACTTTGTCCATGTTCCATAGTCAGTATACATCGTTTTTGTAAAATGAGGGGGAAATGAAAAAATTTTACTTTGAAAGAAGAGAGTCATTTCCTGAATGTGAGTAAACGACTTTAAAAAAGTTTACTATTTGGCAACTGAAAAAACCTTGCAACACAGGTATTCTCCGCTTTTCAAAAGCTGACATTAACATCACTCGGCTTTTATGAAAGAATCTACATTGGTATGTGTTTTCGCAAGCCAAAAGAAACCCAAAGAGGATTTCCACTTTTATGAAAAAGTGAAACTATAGTTCAGTGCATGTTTTGCAGCGAGTCATCACACAGGCAGCGTGCCGCCAAGCAGCGAGAGTGGCCCCGCCAAGCTCCTTTCCAGGCACTGCACTCAACATCCGGCCACGTAGTTTTTAACTGTGTCTGTGAGTGTCTGGGCTCTAACTCCATTTATTGTGTGACATGTGTTAATAGGCTGTATCCTAAGGTATCAGATAAGCCCTAGAGAGGTTAATTTTGGGGTCTGAGAAGGCTCAAAATTGTTTTCCATATAAGTCAACGGTAATTGTCGCTGTTTTGCTTTATGCCATTTCAGCTTAGAAGAGGTTTCATTGAACGCTCTGCTTTTGGATAGCAGGGCAAACCTGTATAACTGCAGCTCATAACATACCTTCTTACACTTATCGCTATTGGTTGAATTTCTGGAAATATAACTGGGTTCATTTTTTAAAAACAAATACTAATGTCCAAAGTAATGCTTTAGTGTATTGAGACATTTCCCTGCTAATAAGTCATTCCATGTGTTCTTTGGGTTCTAAAATAAAGTACGCTGAGGAAAATCTGTAATTCGAGAAAAACCCATTTCTGGTAACGTCAGGGTTCCTGTGGCTCCTGACTGGGTTTCCATTCAAGTGTACGTGTGCTCCAAAACTGCATTTCTTAACTTTTTTGCTTCTAGAGACATTTCCAAGGAGCACATGCAACAAAACAGCTCTAAACTGGAATCCTTCCGCTCGGGTACAATCATGCAAACAGCCAGCAGAATTTATTTAACCTTCAGCCAACTGCTCAACCAGCTTGAAATTATTGATAGCCCATCAGCAATGATCAAGATGAAGAGGCTAAATGAAGAGGTGCTTTTCTTTTTTTTTTTTTTAACAAGAGAACCATTGAGCTGGTAACAGGACTTGAAATGCCGTGTCAGCTCAGCTCGCACGGTCAGGGACCTCAGCTGCTGGAGGGAAATAAAACTGCTCAGTTGTGGCTGCCCTCCAATCAGTCACAGGGGTAATGGTGTTTGGCTTCAGTCAGGTTGTATGTCAGCAAATATACATCTCTTAGACAGCCCCTAAGAATGCCTTAAGATCATGCTTATTGTTTTATATAGATAGGGGTCGGATGCTGATAGATGGTGGTCATAGGCCACCGAAATAAATTTCACCACATTCAGCAGGTAAAGTTAATCTCAATACTGGAGAATATGAGAGCACCATTTTGATAGAATATTCATTCCATTGACAGTGATAGGACATTTTTCCTCTGTTACTGTCTGGTGCAGATCATATGAAAGCAGATATCCTTTCCTCCCCACTCCCCAGCCCCCACTGTATCAAGTTCAGGTACAGAAAAGTACCTTGGGTACAATCTGGGAGATTCACTAAGAGTGAACCCTAAAGACCGAGTTTGTTTGAAGGAGCTTTCCAAGGAACTGAATGTATCCCAGCACTGCCCTGCGATGGTCCAAGTGACACAGGAATCAACTGCAGAATTAAAGAGCGCTGGCTGTTACATTGAATTTTTTATGCCCTATCCTTAGTCCCAAAAAGCATGAAGGGGTCCCCAAGTAATGGATGGAAAATATATGGCACAAGGGTGGGCACCCTCTTCAAAGCCTGCCCAACATCAGCAGTCAGCCACCATGCCCTTTTCCCAAGGAGCCCAGATGAAGCTCAGAGCCTCAACTGAGCGTTTTAGGCACTCAGATTAAAATGAGTTCGTCATCATCTCACAAAGTCTTAAAAATCTAAAAATCTTCCCTCAAACATTCAAAGAAATATAGGGAGTCTTCTAAAAGTTTCCCAAGGGATAGTAGAGGGTAGCTCCAGTATTACAGCTTGTGAAAAACAGAGGATGTGATAGGGTGCCTCAGAGACAATCTGTCTCACAGAGAGTTTTCTTGGGAATGACTAATGAGGCCCAGCAGAAACGGAACACCATGCTGTGCATTGGAGAAATGAGAAGATTTTTTCAGAAGATTAGATCCTCTCATCCCCAGGCCAAAAGTCAGCGAGACTCTTGACTCTGAGTCAGTATGCCTACAAGAGGCCCTCAGAGCCCATCTTCATTAGAAACTCTCAGATAGTTTGAAGCGGGAGGAGGAAAAGAAGTCTTAGAAGAATGTTGACCTCAGAGTGACCTCATGCTGATGTTACAGCAGTTAAACTTAAGGAAACCAACTTATTCGCCAATGACTTCAGCCCTTGTGAGATCTGCTGTAGAATGTGGGACTTGCCTCATCTCCTTGGCCTATTGTTTCATTTTTCAGACTGGATTCCTTAGATGGTATGACTTAGAGCTTGCCAAGGGGTGAAAAAAATAAACTAAATTCTCATATTCTTACTAAAGTAGGTCTTTGCTTTATTAACTTGTTCACCTTGTTTTCCACTTTCTGGGAGGCAGGGTGTTGCTCACGTTATCTCGTTGTCTCAGGTAGTGGGCACTCAGTCCAATGAAACCAGTGAATTTATCAGCACTTCCCTTTCACAAGCCCTAATTTAGGCTGCTGTAGGGATTTTTAAGCATAGTCTACTATAAATAGGACAATTTCTGCATCTAGGTCAAAGTATGTATTTATACTAAGTTCATGTTCAAAAAAAAAATACTAAGTGACTAGACTGTCCTAGAATTTGGAAAACCAATTTTTATATTTGATTCACAGTTATTCTGTGAGCACTAGTCTCTTTTAATAATAAAATATGCTATATAGTGTTCCAATAAGAAAAATGTACTAAGGATATAAAGGAAAGACTGTTCTGAATTAGTCTCAAGTATAGTTCTTTTAAATGCCCTTAAAAAATTTTTTTTAAGTTATGAAAAGTAATCATTAATGTAGTACTGCCAGAGGTCCTAGAGGCCTTCCTTTGCTGAATAAATTAAGGATTTTTAGTTCACTAATTTAATGGCTTTCTTGCTACTCCTTAAGGAAGGAATTGGCATCTATTTAGGAAGGAAGGTGACAATCTTTTATCACCTATAGTGCTCAGCAAGCTGTCTTGAAGAGTGACATTCAGGAATTAGCAACTGAGTAATAGTGTTTGGATGGGGTTAGCAAACCATTTACTCTCTTGAATAAATATTTTTTCTGTATTTTTCATATTATAATGTAATTGTTACACTTTAGCCAGTGCAAAGTTCAGTTTTAGTCCAATTCATGCAAGAGTGATTATAAATTCTATATAAGTGGAATCCAAATTCATATAGTTTTACCTGACTTTAAAATATAACACTCTAAATTGAGAGCCTTAAAAATATGAATGTCTTTTACCCAGTAATTTCACTTTTAGGAATAGTAAATAAAAATGGATTATGTAAAGATTCAGATAAAAGAATGTTCATTACTTGGAAGCAGCATAAATATCCAGGTATACATTCAGTGAAGTAATATTCAACCCTTAAAAATAGTCTTATAGACAAGTAGTGATTCTATAACATTCTATGCTGATGGACAGTGACTGCAATGGGGTATGTGGTGGGGACTTGATAATAGGGGGAGTCTAGTAACCATAAAGTTGCTCATGTAATTGTATATTAATAATAGCAACATTTTTTAAAAGTCTTATAGATAATTATTTAGTGACTTGGAAAGATAATATTATTAAGGTGTTTTTTTAAAATCAGGTTAAAAGACCTAGAATGAGTTGGGAAATTGGCTACATAGAGGCAGATCGAGCAATGTATTTAAGAGAACTAGGTTTCTCCCTGTCAGAGAAAAGAGTGAAAAGGTTGGATATGAAAAGAGGAAAAGTTAGAATTTGCCCTGCAATGTTGGGTTCGGAGTGGAGACATTGGTGTGAACTCATGTTTTTCAATATTCATAAATATAAAACCATATATAAATGTAAATGTGTATGTATTATATATATGTATACTTTCTGACTGCTCCCTGAGTGCCAGAAAGCATCAACACGCCAGTAGAGGAAATAAACACATCACTGCTTAGGTCTTAGTGTCTATATGCCACTGTCCATCAAAAGCAAACAGGGATCCTTGGAGAAACAGCTGATTCCAGTGCTCAAGCAGGGAAAGTACAATAAGCCTAGAATATCTTGTTCCAGAAAGTAAGGCAGCACTCAAGAAAAATGGGGACATGTCAAAAGGATGTGGATTCTAGCTTAAAGGGGTTCTCACTAGCCAAATCTGGGGTAATTTGTCAGAAAAATTAGTACTAGTAATAGATTATATACCACTGAAAACAACATAAATCCATGGATCCACACTGATATGAATGGATGGATGGATGGATGGAAGGATGGATGGATAGATGGATGGATGGATGGATGGATAGATGGATGGATGGATTGATGGATGGAAGAGAAAGTTCTTCCTTACAGTAGAATATCAACTGACAAATATGGAAGACATAAAGGCTTTAGAAAATTATCAATTGATAACTATCAGAAATAATAAATTTAAGAAACACCAAGGAATGCTAAAACTAGTGGAAGAGAGTTGGTTGAAGAATAGGAAATATACATAGTCTCATAGTATCTCCACCCAAAGTATGTACTAATTGCAATGAAAGGACAAGTAATTTCATAGTGGAAAAATGTGGCAGATACCACCTTATTCAAGTAACAAAAGTTAACACCACCTGTAGTTGACAAATCGAATCATGTGCCATCTTACAGAATGCAGTAAGAAAACACAGCATCCCTTTGTGATATTCCTGCCAAAGATGCATAAACTGAATCCAATCATGAGGAAACATCAGACAAAACCAATTAGATGAACAGTCAACAAAACAACCAACTTGTAATCTTCAAATGTGTCTAGGTCATAAAACTCAAGACTGAGGGACTCTCCCAGAATGATGGAGATTGAAAAGACATGACAACTAAGAGCAAACATCTACATCTAAAATGGATCATTTTGTATGAAGAACATTTATTGGTACAGTTGCCAAAAACTGAATAGAATTTTCAGATATTGGGCTTAGGGAGTTCTTTGTACAGTCCTTTCAAAATTTCTGTAAATTTGAAATCATTTCAAAATAAAAAATCGGGATATAAAACAATATGTAAACTATAATACCATTTTATAGAAGTTGTATATCAATATGTGATACAAAGGGCAAAGAATATACATCAAAATATGTGTATCTCTGAGTAATGAGACTGGGTTTTTGACATTTGATTTATTTTTGTTTATACTCTAATTGTTAAAAAATTAATATTCCCTTTGCAATGCAAAAAATTATTTTTGTTTTTTAAAATATATGCATAAACTTTGGTAATTTCCAGTCTTAAACTGTAAGATATTTCCACACATAATTGTTTCATCTATAATCCAGTTAACCTCCACAATATATAATGTACTTCCAAGTCACTGGAAGATTGCCTTCCATTTCTAAAATGTGAAAAATAGTCATATTTGGAAAATGCTATTTATCTTTTCTCTTTATATTATTACCTGTTGCTCATTGATCACATTCCTTAAGAATAATTTACTGTAATTGAATAATTTCCTTTCTCATTTTTTATAATAGAAACTTTAAAATAGATTAGTTCTTTTAGTTACTATTTATCTGGATATAAAGAATAATAAAATACCTGTCTTTTGATACTGTAAATTTCACCATCTTTTTATTGATTTTATTAGTTCATTCGGGATCATGTTATGGTTATAAACTTCATTTAAAGAATAATTAGAAGGGGAGATTAAAGATGTTGGCATGAGAGGTGAGACAGAGGCCTCCTCCCAAAACCACATATAATACAAATATATAATTACTACAACTCATCCTGAAAGAGCAACAGGAAAGAAGGCTGAGACAGACTGCATACACCTGGAGAAAAGAACAGACCTAACGTAACAGGGTAATGTACCAAAGCCATGACCCGGCAGGACCCAAGCCCTTCCCCCACCCAAGCTCACCGGCGGAAGGAAGAGAAATGGAGCACAAAGGGAGTGGAGGCCTGGGACTGCTGAACACCTAGCCCAGGAGATCTACTCTGGGAGCACAAACCTACATTGCATGGTACTCTGGTGATTAGTGGGGTTGGAAAGCTAAGACAGGTGGAATACCTGGAGAGACTGAGATTCCAGCTGCTTGTGGGAAACAGGAATCCATATTCGGCTGCTCTGGGACAGAAGAAAGGTGGGCAATCTGAGAGACTTCCTAACAGTGAGAGGGCTGCTAAAGGGGCAAGGATTGCAGAGAGCTTACTGCTTAGGAGAAAGAACAGGGGGAAAAAATTGTCAAGGTGAACTCTGCTGAGCAGGTTGGGAACTTTTAGGAGCTTCAGGTGCTCCATCCCCCTGCCTGTCTATGCAGGTCCAAGGCCCCCAACCGTGATATGCAGCCTGCTGCACCTTCCTCCCAGCCACCCAGCACTGGCTTGCAAACCACCAGTCCCTGCCCTGGCATCAGACCAGCCAAAGGGAAGCCCTGCCTACAGCAGCTACAAATGCAAAGCATAGAGGCTTACACCTGTGTGCTTAGCCCACTGGTTCTGGCAGTGGAGACAGGCACAGCAGATGGTAAGCAGGAAACAGCTCTTTCCTCACCCCAGGCACCAGAGTCACTCCCCTGTGACCCCCAATGTCGCTCCAGGGGCTGAGCAGCCCCAGAGAGTAGAGCTTGTAGGCACTACATGCTGCCACATACAAATATGAAATGTCAGAGTAACCTGCTTTAATGAAAATCCCACAAACACCAGAAAAAGGATCAAGTGAAACTAAACTCATCAATCTTCCAGAAAGAGATTTCAAAATAAAAATCATAAACGTGCTCCTGGACATACAGAAAAATATTCAAGAACTCAGAAAAGAATTCAGGGCAGAGATCCAATCATTACGGAATACAATAGAGGGATTTAAAAGCAGATTATATACGGTGGAGAAGACAATAAATTAAATAGAAATTAGAGAAGAGGAATACAGAGAACCTGAGGCACAGAAAGCAAAAAGGATCTCTAGGAATGAAAGAATATTGAGATAACTGTGTGACCAATCCAAATGGAACAATATTGATATTATGGGGTACCAGAAGAAGAAGAGAGAAAAAGGGATAGAAAGTGTCTTTGAGGAAATAATTGCTGAAAACTTCCCCAATCTGGGGAAGGAGATAGTCTCTAAGGCCATGGAGGTGCACAGATATCCCAACACAAGGGACCCAAGGAAGACAACACCAAGACATATAATAATTAAAATGGCAAAGATCAAGGATAAGGACAGGCTTTTAAAGGCAGCTAGACAGAGAAAAAAGATCACAAATAAAGGAAAACCAATCAGGCTATCATCAGACTTCTGAACAAAATTAAATCAACTACCCCCAAAGTCACTCAAGGGATAGACAAAGAATATAGAATATGATACCTAATATATAAAGAATGGAGGAGGAAGAAAAAGGAAGAAAAAAAACAAACTTTAGTTTGTGTTTGTAATACCATACTAAGTGAGTTGAGATAGACTCTTAGATAGTAAGAAAGTTACCCTTGAACCTTTGGTAACCACAAATCTAAAGCCTGCTTGCATACATATCAATGATCACCCTAAAAGTAAATAATCTGAATGCACCAATCGAAAGGCATAGACACACTGAATAGATTAAAAAACAAGACCCATCATATGCTGCCTGCAAGAGACTTACTTTAAACCCAAAGACATACAAAGACTAAAAGTGAAGGGATGGAAAAAGATATTTTATGAAACTAATAGGGAGAAAAAAGCAGGAGTTGCAGTACTTGTATCAGACAAAATAGACTTCAAAACAAAGAAGGTCACAAGAGACAAAGAAGGACATTACATAATGATAAAAGGGTCAATCCAACAAGAAGATATAACCATTATATGCAAAGAAAATGAAAAATCCCACAAACACATGGAGGCTTAATAACATGCTCCTAAATAACCAATGAATCAATGACCAAATAAAAACAGAGATCAAGCAATACATGGAGACAAATGACAACAATAATTCAACACCACAAAATCTGTGGGACACAGCAAAGACCTTCCTAAAAAGGAAGTATATTGCAACACAGGCCTACCTTGGGAAAGAAGAACAATCCCATATGAGCAGTCTAAATTCACAATTAATGAAACTAGAAAAGGAAGAACAAATGAGGCCCAAATTCAGTAGAAGGAGGGACACAATAAAGATGAGAGCATAAATAAATAAAATCAAGAAGAATAAAACAATAGAAAGAATCAATGAAACAGGAGCTGGTTCTTTGAGAAAATAAACAAAATAGATAGCCCCCTAGCCAGACTTATCAAGAAAAAGAGTCTACACACATAAACAGAATCAGAAATAAGAAAGGAAAAATTACTACGGATACCACAGAAATACAAAGAATTATTAGAGAACACTATGAAAAATTATATGGTAACAAATGGGATAACCTAGAAGAAATGGAGAACTTTCTAGAAAAATACAACCTTCCAAGGTTGATCCAGAAAGAAACAGAAAATCTGACCAGACCAATTACCAGCAACAAAATTGAATTGGTTATCAAAAATATACCTAAGAACAAAACTCCTGAACCACATGGCTTCACCACTGAATTTTATCAAACATTTAGCAAACCCCTAATCACATCCTCCTTAAAGTTTTCCAAAAAGTAGAAGAAGAGGGAATACTTCTAAACTCATTCTATGAGGACAGCATCACTCTAATGCCAAACCAGGCATAGACACCACAAGAAAATAAAATTACAGACCAATATCCCTAAAGAACATAGATGCAAAAATCCTCAAGAAAATATTAGCAAAGCAAACCAAATTGAAAAATACCTCAAGAGGATCATACACCATGATCAAGTGGGATTCATCTCAGGCATGCAAGGAAGGTACAACATTCAAAAATCCATCAACATCATCCACCACATCAACAGAAAGCACAAAAACCACATAATCATCTCCATACATGCTAAAAACGCATTTGACAAAATTCAACGTCCATTCATTAAAAAACTCTCAACAAAAATGGATATAGAGAGCAAGTACCTCAACATAATAATGGACATATATGACAAACCCACAGCCAATATCAAACTTAACAGTGAGAAGCTGAAAGCCTTTCCTTTAAGACTGGGGACAAGACAAGGATGCCCACTCTCTCCATTTTTATTCAACATAGTTCTGGAGGTCCATGGCAATCAGACAACACAAAGAAATAAAAGGCATCCAGATTGGCAAGGAAAAAGTTAAACTGTCCCTGTTTGCAGATGGCATGATGTTGTACATAAAAAACCCTAAAGAATCCACTCCAAAACCACGAGATCTGATATCTGAATTCAGCAAAGCTGTGGGATACAAAATTAATACACAGAAATCTGCAGCATTCCTATACAATAACAATGAACTAGCAGAGAAAGAATCAGGAAAACAATTCCATTCACAGTTGCATCAAAAAGAATAAAATACCTAGAAATAAACCTAATCAAGAAAGTGAAAGACCTATACTCTGAAAACTACAAGACACTCATGAGAGAAATTAAAGAAGATACCAATAAATTGAAACATATCCTGTGCTCATGGATAGGAAGAATTAATATTGTCAAAATGACCATCCTGCCTAAAGTAATCTACAGATTCAATGCAATCCCTATCAAAATACCTACAGCATTCTTCAATGAACTAAGTTCTAAAACTCATATAGAACCACAAAAGACCCCGAATAGCCAAAGCAATCCTGAGAAGGAAGAGGGGGATTATGTTCCCCAACTTCAAGCTTTACTACAAAGCCACAGTACTCAAGACAATTTGTTACTTGCAAAAGAACAGAACCATAGACCAATGGAACAGACTAGAGAGCCCTGATATAAACCTAACCATATATGGTCAATTAATATATGATAAAGGAGTCATGGGCATACAGTGGGGAAATGACAGCCTCTTCAACAGCTGGTGTTAGCAAAACGGGACAGCTGCATGCAAGAGAATGAAACTGGATTATTGTTTAACTCCATACACAAAAGTAAGCTCAAAATGAATCAGGGACCTGAATGTAAGTCATGAAACCATAAAACTCTTAGAAGACAACATAGGCAAAAATCTCCTGAATATAAGCATGAACAACTTGTTCCTGAATGCATCTCCTCGAGCAAGGGAAACAGAAGCAAAAATGAACTCGAGGGACCACATCAAACTAAAAAGTTTCTGTATGGCAAAGGACACCATCAACAGAACAAAAAGGCATCCTACAGTATGGTAGAATATATTTGTAAATGACATATCTGACAAGGGGTTAACATCCAAAATATATAAAGAACTTACATGCCTCAACAACCAAAAAGCAAATGACCCAATTAAAAAGTGGGCAGAGGATATGAAGAGAGAGTTCTCCAAAGAAGAAATTCAGGTGGCCAACAGACACATGAAAAGATGCTCCACATCACTAATTATCAGGGAAATACAAATTAAAACTCACACCCGTAAGGATGGCCACCATCCAAAAGACTAAGAACAACAAATGCTGGCGAGGATGCGGAGAAGGGGAAACACTCCTACACTGCTGATGGGACTGTAAGCTAGTTCAACTATTGTGGAAAGCAATATGGAGGTTCCTCAAAAAACTAAAAATAGAAAGAACATTTGACCTGGGAATCCAACCCCTTGGAATCTACCCAAAGAATACAGTTTCTCAGATACAGCACTTTTTACAATAGCCAAGATATGGAAGCAACCTAAGTGTCCATCAGTAGATGAATGGATAAAGAAGAGGTGGTACATATACACAATGGAATACTATTCAGCCATAAGAAGGAAACAAATCCTGCCATTTGCAACAACATTGATGGAGCTGGAGGATATTATACTCAGTGAAATAAGCCAGGCAGAGAAAGACAAGTGCCAAACGATTTCCCTCATTTGTGGAGTATAACAACAAAGCAAAACTGAAGGAACAAAATAGCAGCGGACCCAGAGACTCCAAGAAGGAACTAGTTGTTACCAAAGGGGACAGGTGTGGGAGGGCGGGTGTGGAGGGTGGGAGAAGGGGACTGTGGGGTATTATGTTTAGTACACGTGGTGTGGAGGATCACGGGGAGAACAGTGTAGCACAGAGAAGGCAAACAGTGAATCTGTGGCATCTTACTACACTGATGGACAGTGACTGCATTGGGGTATGGGTGGGGACTTGATAATGTGGGTGAATGTAGTAACCACATTGTTTTTTCATGTGAAACCTTCATAAGAGTGTATACCAATAATACCTTAATAAAATAATAAAAGGAAAAAAAAAACTAAGAATACTGAAATAATTAGTAGAATTGCCAGAGTACACAATATCTCATTTAGCAAACTCTAAAAGAATTTGAGATTCTTGTAGAACACAGCATTGAAAATGTACACAAAGTGCTTTTTTTTTTTTTTGCATGAAAACTTAAAAAAAATCCCCTGGGTCAATTAAGCTGAAAAGAAAATGAAGAGAGGTACTTTGCAATCTTAACCCTGGATGCACACGTTTCTCTCCTATTCACTGAAACAGGAATTCCCAGCATGCTTTGAGTGAAGAAGATCTTTAATCATCTCATTGTGTTTTGGCAGGTATTTTAACTATGTAAGTCAGAATATTATATCATGAGACCAGAAATTTTAACACCAGAGCCAAGTCAGAGATACAGATTTCTAATATCCAGTTTAACACCCCCTCCCTGCATAGGTCTCTATAGCACAGTCTACCCTTACTTGTCAGAACTGTAAAACAGAAGCAAGAGAACCAGTTGAACTTGGCTTTTAAAAATTAAGTTGTGTATGGCATATAAGCACACAACCCAATAATGCCTCTGCTACACCAGCTAGCTACTCATCTCCTACACTCCTCAAGCCAAAGTCTCAATCAGAGAATGCGAGGTGAATGGAATTGGTCTTACAAATACCCAGAGCAATAATAAACTAAAATCATGAATTTAAAGATTCTATTCAAACTTAGGATTATCTTAGCTGCAAATATAGAAAACCTAACTGAAAGTGACTTAAGAGATCATTTATATCTCACCTAAGTTGTGTAAAGGTGGTGGCTGTAGGGAGGCCACAAGAAAGGTTAATTCAATACATCAACAGTGACATCAATGACCCATCTTTCCGTCTTAACCCTTGGTGATCTTAAGTGCGTGGTCTGTCATCCTCAGGCTCATCCCCTCATTGTAGCAAGGTGGCTGCTGCTATTCCAGACATCAAGTTAGCAACCATGTGCAAATGCAAAAAGGACAATGTTTCTCTTTCTATCAGGAGGAAAACATCACTAACTTACCAGCAGACATCTCCTCAGGTCCACTGATCAAGACTTACTGGGTCACATGTCAGTGTCCTAGCTGCAGGGAAGCTGAGAAAGTACCTTTCGGACATGGCAGCCTCTGAAATGAGAATCAGCTCTGCCAGCAAGAAAGGGGGAGATGGAATGGCTTTTGAGTAGGCAACCAATAGGGTCTACTGCACTGTGTGCTTTCTGGCCAGAGTCTTTTCTTTCCTTTTTAAAAGAAAAATTGGACTTTTTATATAGCTTCAAGTAAGCATTAAGTAAACATGGCAATTGCAATTCATCTGCTGCTGTATATGGTACATTTATGAGACCTTGTTTCTTCTTAACTTTGCAACTATAAGAAGGACTTTGTTAGTGGCCCCCTGTGTTTTCAGTGGACTGAATAAAGACAGCTGTATTCCAGCGCCTCTTGATAACATCTTGCATGTATACTTGGGGCCCTATCCTCTTATGATAATAATTAGCATTTGTATAACACTTTATAAGTGGAAAAGCCACCTGCTCATGTATCTTGCAAGCCTTACTGTCCACTTGCAAACCTTACTATGGTGTAAATCCTTGACATGCATGTCAGTTGAAATCTCTCCCGTTTAAAATTAGTGCTGTCACTGGAATTGACCACTTAGGATAATCACAGAGAGTGACCTACTGAAGAAGTTATGATTACTCACCAGCTTAATGCCAAGTGATTACTCCCACCTTTAAATGGGAACTGGGGGCTGAATGGCTCTATAATTAGGGATCAAATGCACCATCTTGGGAATGAAGTCAGAATGAAGCCAACTGGGGCTTTCATTAATTCAGAGCTTACTGAGAACAAAAATTATCTGGGAAGCTTCCTAGTTATGCAGATTCTCAACCACCTCCCTTAGAAATTCTGATTCAGGAGGTCTTGTGTTGAGCGCAGAAATCTTTAACAAGTACCCTAAGGAGTTTCTATGGTCAGTAGAATCATTTTATATTCTTAATTAAATAGTAAGCCCCCTAAGAACCCACAGTATGCCTTTATTCTTCCTGTATCCTCCATAGGTTCTAACTTTATGATGTAAATGCTTGATATACATGTCACTTGAAATCTCTCCCATTTAAAATTAGTGGAGTCACTAGAATTGACCACTGAGGATGACCACAGAGAGTGACCTACTGAAGAAGTTATGATTACTCACCAGCTTAATGCCAAGTGATTACCCCATCTTTAAGGTGTGAAACACTGTAGGGCAAACAGGTAAGCAAAATACAGACTCTGCATTTGAGGTAATTACAATCAAGTGCAGCAACAGATTTGTCCAGAAGTAATGTAACACAAAACAGAAGGAAAGAAGAAAGGTAGGAAGGATAGAAAAAAGGAAGGGAAGGAGGGAGGAAGGAAATAAATGGCTGTTAGTAGTTGATTCTAAGCTAAATTTCTGTGAATGCAATCACCTTGAATACTCCAAGGGATTTTACTAATATTTGATATAAACACGTTTGGTATAAAATAATGGGCAAGCTCTAAAAAAGACCAGAAATTCTCATTTACTGAAATGTTACTTAACATTTTACAGATTATAATGTACTTTCACATGTATCTCACTCACCCTGAAGTTTAGCTGCCAAGAAGCTAATCTTGTAATACAAGATTGTTATTACCTTGATTTTTATAGATCAAGAAACAATTGCATGAAGTCAAGGAACTTGCCCAAGGTGATACTACTCAGATTGCTGGGCACAAACTCTAGATTTTTTTATTTCTTTAAATCCCTCTAAATTTAACTTCTAAAATGTTTTGATTTTTTAAATGTCCTTCCTTCCCTTATTTATATGAATAATAAATCTGAATTTGTACATATTGAGTGTGCTTAATGATAGACACAACTAATTTTCATATAGATAATTATCTCTTCACAGTACCAAAGGACTTTCTTGACAAATATACAGCTGGCTGTGTTAATAAGGAGGCTATGCCAAGAGGTTATTGACAAGTTAGTTAGTCAAACAATTTTCACACTATTCAAGTATGCCTCTCTTTATACATGATTTTCCAAAATGCACAAGAGGATTTTGTTATTTAAAGAAATCCTCCTTTCAATAGTGAATTCTTTACCTAGAGAAGTAATCATAGATAATGTTATAATTACCATTGCCTCCATGAAGGTTTTCAGTTGTAAGCCATCAAGACCAGTGTTAGATATCTTAAGCAAAGAGAGTATATAGTGGGAGGGTCTTTGGGGCTCACTTAAATCAACAGGAGGCTAAAGAATCATGACGGAAAACTGGAGTACAAGGGAGCCATATAAACCAAGGCCACCCACAGGAACAGTCTGGCCCTTTACCACCACTCATGAGAAGGATCCTGACCTCCATCCTTCTCTTTGTCTGTGTGGCACTTGGTCAGGATCCAAACAAAGTCTTGGGAGTTAATGCCTGATTGGCCGAGCACACCATGGCACTGCCAGGAAATGAGCTGAGGAGGAATCAGGTTCCCTTAATTTCTGTTCATGCTCAGAGGTGGAGTTGGGGGGAGCCCTGGAAATCGACCTCTCACTAAGACTAGCTACAATGTTGAATTCCCCCAAAAGGAAGATCCAGATACTAAAGGGGGAGGGGTGGGAGTGCTGAATAAAGATGGGAAAAAAAATCCAGCCCAATACTGTTGATCACAGAATTGTTTATCATATTTAGAAGAGGGAGGGGCATGGGAACAACCTTCTCTGACAATAAGAGATTTAGTTAAATAAATCACAGTTTGATTTATATAATGAAAACCCAGAAGCCATGAAAATGATGTTAAGGAAAAATAATGATCTGAGAAGATAGCTATTAAATATTATTAAGAGAAAAATAGATTATAAAGCAATATTTAAAACAGGACCCTATTTGGAAAATAGGAACAATAGAAGGATTCGTGCCCAGAGTTAATAGTTGTTATCTCTGGGTACCAGAATTAGCAATGATGTTTATTTCTTTTTAGTGTTTATCCATACAATGGCATTGTATTATTTAAAAAATGTTAAGAGCTAGTTTAATGTGTGTACTCTTTCATTAAATAGATAATTCTTAATTTCTTTGTTTAAATATTCATAGCCATTATTTGTATTTCCTTTAAATACTATGTGTGTATGTGAATATGTGTGTGTGAAAATATATATTTATATATATATATGGGTGTGTGTGGGTGTATATATATTCCATAGCTTCATATACTTTCTGCCCTCCAATATTTTACTAAAACTCCACAGTTGTAAACTCCCCAAGGAAAATGGCCAAGTCTTTACTCCTTTGTATTCTATAAAGCACTTGCCACACATATTGTACATATTTAAGTACTCAGTTATTATTTATTATTGATGAAAAATCCTATTAGCTAGTAAGAGCAATGTGGAAATTCACACAAAAAAAACACAAGTGCCATTAGAATCCTGACTTCAGTGTTTAATAACTGTGTGTCCTTGCGTGAGTCACTTCACTTCTCTGAGCCCTCTTGTGTGTGAAATGGTGCTGTGGTTGGAAATGACCCGTGGGTGCATATACTCTGACCCAGGTATCCAGTTCTCAGAATTTATCTTGCAGGTAAACTTGCATCCTTAAGAAATAAATATTTATAGGTTTATTCATTGTAGCACTGTTTGAAGTTACAAAAGATTTAAAATAACCTAACTGCCCAGCAATAAAGATCTGATTGAATAAATTGCTACATGCATACAATGACATCATAAAAAAGATTGTGAAAGATCTTTTTATTTATTGATAGAGGACAATCACTAAGATATATCATTAAATGCAGAGAACCATTTATCTTTAAAAGGGTAGGGAAAGAATGTATCCATTTACATATATATGCATAAATTAGCTCTAAAGAAACTGATAACACTAAGTACCTGTGAAATATAATATCACAAGAAACTGGTAACATTGTTGCCTGTGGGAAGGGTAGCTAAGAGGCTGAGGGACAAAAGTAGCAGAGAGAGTTTTTACTGCATACTCTTTTGGACTTTAAAAATTTTGGAACTTGTGAATAGATTTAAACTTAAAAATAAATTTAAACTTCAGGGATTAAAAATAAAGAAATAGTGTCATAAATACCTAGCTGGCACTTAGAGATCAGCCTCTGATAGGTAAGGTCTCCATCCTGCTGTGAGTTTTGACAAGGCTGCTTGCTTTTTTCCTCCCAACATTAACCTTGATCCCTCTGCAGGAGATGCTGAGGAGTTACACAAAGCAGAAGAATAAAAATTGATTGAATGAGTTGTTGGAATACCTATCTTCGTCTTCCCTAAATAGTTAGCCCATGCCTTTCTAAGGTAGTAGCTCCAACTTATCTTGACACACCTGAGTGCTTCCCCATGGTTCACATAGTTAAGAATATATGTGACTGCAGTGGCCAGGGGATGTAACTCAGTTTATGCAAACCAGCAGATGCATCTTATAAAACTCTAAGGCAGCACATTTTAATTGAAACCATAGAAATAAGTGTCCAAATATTGTCCAGTGATTGAGGTAACTCAACTACCACTGTTCAACCAAAAGCATGATCTTTAATGAAGATAACTAATTCCAGTAGCTTCCACAATTCAAGAAGTCCAAGGCAGTTGTACTATTTTGTGTTAGTTGATATTTGTGTTATGATAAGGAGTGATATCTCCATCTATGTCAGAATTTTTCCTAGCGTGGGCTCCAGTGAAACCTCAGGAATGTTTAAACGCCATTAGAACTATCCCCACTGGAAGAGAAACTTCATTAATTGGGAACCAATACACATTTTACTCCTCTTTGGGACAAAAATCTCAGGACTTGGGTGTGATTAACAGAAACAGCTGTGTATAGCACTATGAGGAATGATGAAGCTATAAATTTCATCTTTGTTTGCAAAATGAGAAACGCTGTTTTCTTTTTAGATGTGATCCACTCTTTCCCCCCAACATTATCTGTCTAGGTAAATATAATTAGGTAATGGATGATGGTTTGTTAGCATTTTATTTCCTGTGTTTGCAAGGGCATTAACAGTGCTCATAAAGCTCACAACAAATAGGATCAGTTTCTGATTTTCAGAGGCAAGAACGTGACTTTTGAGAATCCGATGGACCAGAAGCAGGCATCCTTCCAAATTAACTCTTCCTGTATTCTGAACAGGACCAGAGACTTTTGTCTTAGCTAATTTGCATGCACTAATTGCTAGTTCTGAGTAAATGTGGAGTGATCACCTACACAATTACATTCATAAATTAATACTTTTACTTCAGTTATTTACACACAGGAAGAAACAGTACAAATAATTTGAAGGCTGTGTCTACACTTACATAATGAAGTGGTTAATTAAAGTAATGAGCTAGTTAATGACAGGCCTAGAAATTTTTCATGAAATATCCATATAAGGGAGGAAGAAATGTCTCTGCCTGAATAATTCTCATAATGGCCTCAACATTTGATTTCACTTTCTACACAGAGAGACATGCCCTAAAGGAGACTTTGGTAGTGAATCAATTTCTCCTGGGTGGTGTGGATGGCAAAGCTAATTGCCAAGGCAACAGGGTTAAACCAGAGATATCACACTGAAAAGAGATAGCCCTGGCCCCTGAAGAACTGGACACAGGCTGATTCAGGCAAGCAGGCATCATTGAATACACAGAAACAGAGGCTTAAGCTGAGTCTAGAATAAATCAGTCATCAACCCTCAGTACCAAGAGGCTCCTTTATCACCCCAGCCCAGAGGGACATATTTCAGTTTTAAAGGGACCCATCCTTTTAGGGAGCTCTCATCCTTTGGTTCAATAGACCTCTGTCCTTAATGTTGGAGACCAACTTCCCTCTAATGCTTGCTTCAAATCTGGAGTCAAGGGTCCTGCAACAAACCCAAATCACCTAGGTTTGGACCTCAGTCATTTAGGAAAAGATCTAACTTTTTCCCTTTTTCAGTGAATAACACCCCCATCCACTCAGCCATTCAAAGCAGAACTCTAGCAGTCATTTGATTCACTGCTTTCCTTTGTGTTGGTCTGAGCCACCATCCTCACTGATGGGTATCATTACAACAGCTTGTTACAGGTCTCCTTGCCTCCACTTTTGCTCCGCTCAGCTGTAGCACCAATCCCCAAAGCCTATTCCCAATGAAGTAGCCAGAATAATTCTTTAAAACACAGATCATATTACATCAACCCTCTGCACAAAACCCTGCAGTGGCTGGGGTGAAGCTATGGAATACACTCTGGGTCTGGAAGATATATAGAGGGGGTCAAGAGTACAGCTTCTGAGGGACAACAGGGAGTAAAGTGCCCAAGAAGAGGTGGGGGACTAGGGCCCTTCTTACCATTTGGGGTCATGAATAAGAGTGGAGCTCTTCTGCTTAAGCTCAAAGGTGCTTTGACACAGGTATGTGTTATGAGAAAATGAGCATCTAGGGAGATGGAAGGATACAGACCTTGGCCTAACCCAGTATTGACTTGGATATTATTAATATCCCCTAGGATGGGAGCTACAAGAAACTGACAAGGATGCAGATGCAGCTTTATTTGAAATCATCAGACAATGGAAGCAACCCAGTTATCCATCAACTGATGGATAAACTATGATATATCCATA
Source organism: Phataginus tricuspis (assembly GCA_029783875.1). Lineage (NCBI taxonomy): Eukaryota > Metazoa > Chordata > Mammalia > Pholidota > Manidae > Phataginus > Phataginus tricuspis. The sequence goes on from JAQQAC010011331.1 coordinate 15,392,024, forward strand.
CAATGGCATCCTGCTCAGCAATAAAACAGAAGCAACTTCTGATATTTGCAACAACATAGAAAAATCTCAGAAAGCATTATGCTAAGCAAAGAAGCCAAACTCAGAAAACTACATGCTGTATGATTCCATTTGTATGACATTCTAAAAAGGGCAAAATTATAGGGACAAGTAGTAGATCAATGGTTGCCAGGGACTAGGATGGGGCAGGTAACAGGGAACTACTGAGGATAATAGAAATATTCTGCACCTTGTTTGTGGTGGTAGTTTCAGACCTGTATACATTTGTCAAAATTCATGGAACTATACATATCAATTGAGTGAATTTTAATATATTCAAATTATACCCTGATATGCCTGACTTAAAGAAAGAAAACAAAAATTACCATACACCAAGAAGCACTCTATAGTAGCTTCATTACCTGTCTTTTGAGGTAGGCTCCCACCCAGACCGTTAGAGCTTTTCAAGGCTGTTGGCCAAGCACAGTATCTAAAATCCTTCTCCCAGCTCCCCCCACAAACCACCCGCCTGCTGACCTTGGCAACAAATATACATGT